>JAZKJV010007909.1:0-194151 GCA_037367405.1 Ottelia alismoides
TTCTAATCCTAGCCGCTCGATCAACTCCAGTACCCCATCACCACCCTCCATCAGCGCCCTTCCCACAGACTGCCACGTGGCCGCTCCGTAGCCCTTCGATCCCATCGCCATCGAGCTGATCGTGGCCATCCCTTTGCGCCTTTCCCTCCGCCGTTGGATCGCAAGATCCAACGGCTGAGGCTTCGTCTTCCTCCTCCCGCATCCTCCGCCTCAGCCTCGCGCGCACCACTCCCCCTTCCATTTTTAGCCATAGCCCTAGTCATCCTCTCCTCTCTCTAAACACCTCACGACCGAGCCCCATCATCCACCTCCTCCGCGCATCACTCAACTACCCACGACCACCTCCCAGTCGCTCCATACCACCCTCTAAACCCGCGACGCCACTCATCAGCACCTCCGACTTCGCCCTTTAAATACCGTGCCTCCGCCCCACTTCACCCTCGTCCATCAACCAAGGGGCGGTGGCCCAGCCCTCCAGCTCCTCCCTGTGACAGGGGGAGGAGCTTGGATCGAGCGACGACGACCTCATGCTCCGATGAGACCCGCCGACCTTCGGGCGGCGCTGCGGTGGCCTAGAGCCCCGCTCGAGCTCGCTGGCACGGCCGGCCAGTATGTGTGACGACCCGAGCATTCTCTCCGATGCTCAGCCCAGGCCATCCCCTCCATCTCCGGCCAGGTAAGCTCCCTGATCTCCTTTTGTTTTTCTTCTTATTTTTGCTTAATTTTCGTAGCTTCTTCAAGTTCTTTCCCTCGCCATTAATCACTCCACGAGCTCCGCCATCCATCCATCTTTCTCGCCGACCAGACAAGCACCCCCTTCCTCCGTCACGACCTCCCTCCATCCCAGGCATCCTCCTCCGCCGGAGGCGGAGGAGGACCCACTAAGGGCCTCACCTTCTGCATCCCCTGAGCCCTCCATTCACCTCGCATCGCACGCACACACGCCTCTAATCCATTTTGCAGGTCCAACTCACCAATGGCCGGACTTCGGGCGGAGCTAGGTTCTAGAGCTCCGCCTCCGGCGATCCAGCATCGACGTACGATCCCAGACACTCCGGCAGCTCCCCCGACCTCAGATCTTCATCGCCGGAGCATCAGCGTCCTTCACCGATCTTCACCGAGCACGACGAGGCGCGGCGGAGCTCCAGGCTTCTCGCCGGAGCTCTAATCGCGCCACCACCTGACGAAGGAGGAGGAAGAGCAGCTACCGTTGGATCTCGCCCCACGGCGGAGATCCAACGGCCCTGGAGCGTCCACGTCGACTGTCCCGGAGCGCGGAGGCTCGGTGGGACCGAGCCTCGCCCGAGTCACCTCGAGCCGCCACGTGGCCCGAGCCACCTGCATCGGCCACCCGACGCTGCACCGAGCCTCGCCCCCACCCGAGCCTGAGCTCACGTGCCACCCGCACGTGGGTCTGGGCTTTTTGCATCGGTGCCCTCGCATGTCCCGCATTTTACATCCAGGTCCTGATACACGTGGCTCATCCAGAGACCACGCCGAGCCTGATCGCCACCAAGCCTGGAGGCTCGGATGTCCCGAGCCACCCCGAAGCAGCAGCGAACCTCTGTTGAGTCCGAGCCACGTCCGAGCCTAGAAAGGGCGCGTGCCAGGCACGTGCGTTCTGGGTTATTTGCAGAGTCGCCCTCGCACCTTCCATCATTTGCAACCAAGTCCTGAGCACGTGCAGCACCTGCGCGCCTGGGGCTATTTGCACTCATACCCCTGCGGGTTTCAATAATTGCAAATATGCCCCCGCGCGTATGGTTTATTTACAGGGAAGTCCTCCACACTTATTTTTATTGCATTTGAGTCCTTCCCAGGGACTAGTTTGTAAATATCTTTCATGTTTTTATTTTATTTATGCCCTTGCGTTCCTTTATGCATATCTTGAGCATCATGTCTCCTTTTCAGTTGATTTCAGTCTCATTTCGAAGCTCTTTTCGACATCTTTAGTATGGCATGCTTAGATTCTCATTTTGACACCTTGATCTGTAATGCTCTATTTGGTTAACGAAGTGTCCTGTTTACCTTGTCTCTCATGCATACTTGCTATATGAATAAAAAGTGCTTCATTATCTGATTATGTTCAACTCGTATCTTTTTATGACTCAAGTAATGATCATTTCGGGCATATTTTCCATTGTATTTCATGGCATTTATTTGCATTATAAAAAATGTATAAAAAAATGCATGTTTATTTTATTGTCCTGCATTGTCATGTTGTGTCTTTGCATCATTTGACCTATATGCTTTATTTCAACACTTCATTGAACACACTGAAATCTGATTAATACAAGAGAAGCGCGTGTCCCTGAGTTCGACCTTGGTTTCTTGCCAAGTAAAATAAAAATAACGATCGCCTCGTTTTGATTCATTATCATACATATTTAAACGAGGTGATCTTTTGACGACCAGAATCGGCTCGACTACGATGACGATTTCGAGTGCTAATTCAGCATTATTAAAGGGCCGATTCTGCGCTTCGTCAAATGGCGCCGTTGCCGGGGACACGGCTCATTTCTTTTATTTTTTGGATTTTTGTGTGTTTAATTTAGTGAATCTTTTTATAGGTTAAATGGTCACATATTTTGCATATAAAATTTTTTCTTTCTTGATCTCTAACCATTGTTTCTGTGGCAGGGCCCTTGATGGATCAAGGAGGCGAGGAGCAGGACGTTCCCCGCTGCGAGGAGCCGCAGGAGCATGCTTGGAGCAAAAGAAGAAAAGAAAAAAATGTGTCTCGTTTTTTTTGCATTATATTGTTAATAATTTGTCTTTTACAGCGGTCTTCGATCGAAGACTCGCGCATGTAATCGAACGATTGTGGTTGTGTGGGGATCGTCCCCACTTGAGTGTCGACCTAGGACTTAGGCACGCGGCTCTCAGAGCTCAATTTTCATATTTTATTGTGCTTGATCGTAGGTTAGGACACACTTAAATAAAGACGCACTTAATCTCGCATAACTTAGCTAAAATTAATGAAGATCAAACACCGCTAATAGATGCATGATTAGGTGCGGCTTTTTCGACTTGCATACATGTTGGATTTGAGTTTCAAAACGGCCCCAGATTTGTCGCGGCTTTTATCACTGCATGATTTCTCGCTTAGCCTCGATCGCGTTTTTCTTCATCGAATACATGTTTTTCTCGGCTTTCATTTTTCTAGATTGATCACCTAGGATAAATGGAAAATGGAATGAACGGTAGACGATGATTTTCTGATTGATGGCTAACCTTAAATCAGTGACAATTTAAATAAAATTGGGACTGTTAATTGCAAGTCAACTTAAAATGGGGTAAAATTCGGTTTTGGGAGAGCAATACCCGCGCATATGCCTTGATTCACATTTTCTTCGCGTAAAGATTTAATGTTTTATCACCAATAAAATGGACAAGATAATTAACCAACCTTGGTTGGTTTCATGTGTGAGTTGGTGAAACTATGGGTTTGCTTGTTTGAATTGAGCCATGTTTGCTACACACACCCCAAATCCAAAGACACTCCATTTCATCTCCGAAGATTCAACCGCTCACTTGTGTATCCATCCCCCTTCTTCGTTCACCTTGGGTCCTTCCCGACATCAAATTCCATCTTTATACTTAGGCTAATCTCAGCCTAAGTATAGGGGGGACCCAAGTCCCCGTGATTTTCTCTACTCATCTTTTCTTGCCTTTATACTTAGGTTATTTCTAACCTAAGTATAGGGGGGTCCCTTCTTAGTCCCGTATATTCTTCTATATTTAAATGGATCTATGTTCTTGTAACATCTAGTGCTATGAGGACATAGCAAAGTTTAAGTATAGGGGGGTATACCGTATATACCGTATATTTACTTTAGCTAAAATTTGAAAAATTTGAAAAATTAAAAACTTTTTGGCTAAGGTAAAATTCATTGGACTAAGAAAACTCAAAGGATTTTCGCGGTTTTTCGATATTATGTTACACTATTTTATAGAAATATTTTCGAAATTAATTTTTGAAAATGTTTTGAAAACTTTTTATTTGGTGTGACATGGTTTTGAAAATCTTTTTATCAAGGAAAGTTGAGTCTAACTTGTGTTTTAACTCTCTTATTAAAATCCATAAAAATTGCAAAACCCCTAAAAACCTTTAGGAGCTATTAGTGACTACTAAGCCCCATTAAATAGCCGTGTTCAGTGAGGGTTCGCCCTTAGCAGAGTGGATGGTTTAAAGGACATCGCGTAAGGCTCCGTCCTTAAGGAACGGGCTCCGGCCTGTACTTACATCCATACTGGCTGAATGCAGATGCAACTATTTAATGGAGATTAGGCAGTCCTCATATCTCTTGAAGTGGAAAAAAAAAAAAAAAAAAAAAAAAATGTGTGTTTTGGAATGAAGGAGTTGGATTAAACCTCTACACTTACACTTTCACCCAGGATCTGAAATGGTCAAGGAAGCTTGATTTTTGAGGTCTTTGAGATTCGCGGTTAACCAGCCTTAGTCATCAGGGTCATAGACTTAATCATCCACATTCCCCTAGGTTTCTAGATTTGCATGCTATATTCCATGCTTAGTCTCAGACAAAGAGAATGTGATCAGCACATCACATGCACGACTGCAGTTTTGATTGAGATGAGTTGATTTTTCACCTAAGGGATTGGGATGAGGAAGTCGAGTTTGGATTTGATCTAATGATGCTCGAGGATGGGATAAAATCTTTGAAGGCTTCAGGAAACCTGAGTGTCAGCAATTTAGCCAGTATGAGAACTTGATTCTTGTACTAATCTCTTGACAATGACCTAAGTGCCTGGGTGTGAAATAAATAAAAAAAATTGTTGATCAGTGTGCGCCAACTTTTGGTAAAAGCAGTGGAGCTAGCCACAAATTATTCAAGTCAATGAAATCTCAAAGAAAAGCTCTCATTCCACAAAGTCAAATTATCAAAGAGCTTCCACCAAAGGCGAGCGCTTCCAAACTTTTCAAAGTGTCCACTTGGACCACCGCTATTAGGACCAGGAGTCGGGCTTGCACCAAAAAAGGGCTCTGCATCGTAAATGCTACAAGTCTGGGTGTAGAAGGTACATTAGGTACTCAAAAGAGACACACCCCGGTGTACTCCCAGGAAAACAAGTGCAGACGGCTCCAACTTCTCTTGACGGACGCACTGATCAACACCAAAAAAAATTGTGTTGCGTAAAAGGCACTAGAGAGAATCCTTGTTCCAATGAGAGGGAGAGAAGAATTTACACAATCCCATGCCCTCCATTTTCTGGCCTGCCATCAACATTTTCTAAGTCTGACAACTAAAGAGACGGTGGACTGAATGCAAGATTTGATTTATTCCCTAGTGCTGAGGATTGGGTCCTTAGGAGATTTTCTCGGACCAAGATTTTGGGTGACAAATTGACTCTACTCTCAGAATTGCAGTCAACACTAAAAGTCATATCCTTTAGATTATATGTACATCAGAGAGAGTCTAGAGAATTAGAGGAATTGGGTACCTCTTGATTAAGGCTGGGTTGAACTCTAGAATTTTGGATCTCTGAAGCCGAGTCGACTTGATCAGATTAGATCCTGTATTCACATGCACAAGGGGGTTAATCCAACTTAGTCATTCTTTTTGATGCTCGAGGACGAGCATAGTTTAAGTATAGGGGGTTGATGAACCTCAGTTTCATCATCTTTATTTTCCATAATTAACCCCCTTGCTTAAAAGTTTGTCAATAAATCCCTGTTAATGTCCAATAATTAACAGAGTCCTTAATAAATTAAAAACCACAAAAAAAATGGCAAAACAAAAATCGTGGTATTTTTAGACTTAAAAATACCTTCAAAAATATTTCGGGCCCTTGTTTGATCTCTTTTCCAGTTTTGGTCAACATGAAACTTGTAGATCTCGTCAAGATCTACAACTTTCATGTTTTGAGTTTTCTCAAATTCGGCCAATAAGGCCCTCAAAAATCAAAAATATCATCCTAATAATCTGATTGGGCCACGTGGCCCAATCTGGAGGCGCCACGTGGCCCGCCTTCTTTGTCCCATCCGCCTCCTCTTCGAGCCGTTGGATCTCCTCCTGAGATCCAACGGTCCCAGGCTTTCCACGCCCGCTGCTTTCCCTCATCCATCCGATCATCTCCGCCTCTAATCCTAGCCGCTCGTTGCCGCCTCTCGCTCCTCGTGCCACGTGGCACATTGTGGTCCGCTTGATCATGTCATGGATCTTCTGATCTGAGCCGCTCAATCCACCTTCTAATCCTAGCCGCTCGATCAACTCCAGTACCCCATCACCACCCTCCATCAGCGCCCTTCCCACAGACTGCCACGTGGCCGCTCCGTAGCCCTTCGATCCCATCGCCATCGAGCTGATCGTGGCCATCCCTTTGCGCCTTTCCCTCCGCCGTTGGATCGCAAGATCCAACGGCTGAGGCTTCGTCTTCCTCCTCCCGCATCCTCCGCCTCAGCCTCGCGCGCACCACTCCCCCTTCCATTTTTAGCCATAGCCCTAGTCATCCTCTCCTCTCTCTAAACACCTCACGACCGAGCCCCATCATCCACCTCCTCCGCGCATCACTCAACTACCCACGACCACCTCCCAGTCGCTCCATACCACCCTCTAAACCCGCGACGCCACTCATCAGCACCTCCGACTTCGCCCTTTAAATACCGTGCCTCCGCCCCACTTCACCCTCGTCCATCAACCAAGGGGCGGTGGCCCAGCCCTCCAGCTCCTCCCTGTGACAGGGGGAGGAGCTTGGATCGAGCGACGACGACCTCATGCTCCGATGAGACCCGCCGACCTTCGGGCGGCGCTGCGGTGGCCTAGAGCCCCGCTCGAGCTCGCTGGCACGGCCGGCCAGTATGTGTGACGACCCGAGCATTCTCTCCGATGCTCAGCCCAGGCCATCCCCTCCATCTCCGGCCAGGTAAGCTCCCTGATCTCCTTTTGTTTTTCTTCTTATTTTTGCTTAATTTTCGTAGCTTCTTCAAGTTCTTTCCCTCGCCATTAATCACTCCACGAGCTCCGCCATCCATCCATCTTTCTCGCCGACCAGACAAGCACCCCCTTCCTCCGTCACGACCTCCCTCCATCCCAGGCATCCTCCTCCGCCGGAGGCGGAGGAGGACCCACTAAGGGCCTCACCTTCTGCATCCCCTGAGCCCTCCATTCACCTCGCATCGCACGCACACACGCCTCTAATCCATTTTGCAGGTCCAACTCACCAATGGCCGGACTTCGGGCGGAGCTAGGTTCTAGAGCTCCGCCTCCGGCGATCCAGCATCGACGTACGATCCCAGACACTCCGGCAGCTCCCCCGACCTCAGATCTTCATCGCCGGAGCATCAGCGTCCTTCACCGATCTTCACCGAGCACGACGAGGCGCGGCGGAGCTCCAGGCTTCTCGCCGGAGCTCTAATCGCGCCACCACCTGACGAAGGAGGAGGAAGAGCAGCTACCGTTGGATCTCGCCCCACGGCGGAGATCCAACGGCCCTGGAGCGTCCACGTCGACTGTCCCGGAGCGCGGAGGCTCGGTGGGACCGAGCCTCGCCCGAGTCACCTCGAGCCGCCACGTGGCCCGAGCCACCTGCATCGGCCACCCGACGCTGCACCGAGCCTCGCCCCCACCCGAGCCTGAGCTCACGTGCCACCCGCACGTGGGTCTGGGCTTTTTGCATCGGTGCCCTCGCATGTCCCGCATTTTACATCCAGGTCCTGATACACGTGGCTCATCCAGAGACCACGCCGAGCCTGATCGCCACCAAGCCTGGAGGCTCGGATGTCCCGAGCCACCCCGAAGCAGCAGCGAACCTCTGTTGAGTCCGAGCCACGTCCGAGCCTAGAAAGGGCGCGTGCCAGGCACGTGCGTTCTGGGTTATTTGCAGAGTCGCCCTCGCACCTTCCATCATTTGCAACCAAGTCCTGAGCACGTGCAGCACCTGCGCGCCTGGGGCTATTTGCACTCATACCCCTGCGGGTTTCAATAATTGCAAATATGCCCCCGCGCGTATGGTTTATTTACAGGGAAGTCCTCCACACTTATTTTTATTGCATTTGAGTCCTTCCCAGGGACTAGTTTGTAAATATCTTTCATGTTTTTATTTTATTTATGCCCTTGCGTTCCTTTATGCATATCTTGAGCATCATGTCTCCTTTTCAGTTGATTTCAGTCTCATTTCGAAGCTCTTTTCGACATCTTTAGTATGGCATGCTTAGATTCTCATTTTGACACCTTGATCTGTAATGCTCTATTTGGTTAACGAAGTGTCCTGTTTACCTTGTCTCTCATGCATACTTGCTATATGAATAAAAAGTGCTTCATTATCTGATTATGTTCAACTCGTATCTTTTTATGACTCAAGTAATGATCATTTCGGGCATATTTTCCATTGTATTTCATGGCATTTATTTGCATTATAAAAAAAAAAAAAAAAAATGCATGTTTATTTTATTGTCCTGCATTGTCATGTTGTGTCTTTGCATCATTTGACCTATATGCTTTATTTCAACACTTCATTGAACACACTGAAATCTGATTAATACAAGAGAAGCGCGTGTCCCTGAGTTCGACCTTGGTTTCTTGCCAAGTAAAATAAAAATAACGATCGCCTCGTTTTGATTCATTATCATACATATTTAAACGAGGTGATCTTTTGACGACCAGAATCGGCTCGACTACGATGACGATTTCGAGTGCTAATTCAGCATTATTAAAGGGCCGATTCTGCGCTTCGTCATTCATCCCATTCACTTATGCCATACTTAGGACATGCTTCATCCTATGTACAGGGGGATGAGCGAGTCGTGTTATTCTTACATTATTCACTCTCTTTCCTTGCAATTTTGTTTATATTTTTTTCTATAATTATGGATATTTCACCCTAAGTATGGGGGACAAGTCGAGTTGTCGATTTCATATACTCTAATCCTAGATCCACGCCGCTTAATATAAATCATACTCTTTCTATTAATGTTTGTAAAGTCACCAATACCATTAAAAATACCTAAAAATTGAAAATTAAAAAATCCATAAAAAGTCTAAAATCGGGAAATGATTCGTAAAAATACTAGCAAAGCATTTTTCGTATTAATGTCGATGATTGAACGAGTCCAAATAAGGTCTAGAGAATGGAGATTGTTTTGGGCTTAATTCACTTAATTTCATAGGAACCTTTCAAGAGATGGAATGAAGACTTTTCATGTCACCTTGACTTTGATCTCTAAGTCCACTGGATTGTGATCACATTTCTTCTTTATTAGCCTATGTAGAATATCTTAAGACACACATATGATCCTTAACAATAA
Organism: Ottelia alismoides; assembly: GCA_037367405.1. Classification (NCBI taxonomy): domain Eukaryota; kingdom Viridiplantae; phylum Streptophyta; class Magnoliopsida; order Alismatales; family Hydrocharitaceae; genus Ottelia; species Ottelia alismoides. The sequence goes on from JAZKJV010007909.1 coordinate 9,266, forward strand.
TGGTCTCACATGGAAAACTGCACATTACACAAAGCTCAACTCAGATGAGGTGGTGGAGGGTAGACTTTAGAGGATGGTGAAGCACACGTGTGGAAGCATACGTCACCCCAATAGGTGGCCAGTGCCCCCAACCCGATCTAGTGGCATGGACGTTTAAAGATGAGAGGTTGTGGGCTTCAATAAAGCATCGAAAGAGTGATAGCATATTAGCCTTAGAAGAACGACTCCTTATTTAAATGATATCGTAAATAGTATAAAAATGCACTAAATAAAGTTCTCCTCAAAATGAATGGTCCAAAAATCAAAGCAAAATCATTCTCATCGGAGTTATGTACAAATAAGAAAGACCTATACTTTGAATGTCAAAGTCAAATGTCAGCCCGTAGCTAGGAGACGTGGCTACACTCGTCGAGCTCCATATGATACGTGACTACACTGGTCATGGTCTAGTCTCTTATTTACCCAGTCTTCTTATAGCCGATTGTACTTAAACTTAGAAGGAAATACCTTGATCCTCGAAGAAAAAGTAGCTTGATTTGGGAATTAGGGATACCAACTGAGGGAGATTGTATTTGTCATTTTAGATGAGGGGAGCTACATTGGCATACATCGTAGAAGTAAATTCATAGTAATAAGAGTTTGTGTTTGGAAGGATTTGTTATGACCTTATTTCTTAAGGGAAATCGAACATATGATTATTGATCTTGAGGACTGTTAAGTTTTAAATCTGATTCCCAACAGGGATCCACCACACTAATAATACAAAAGGTCTAACAAAGCTCCAAACTTTCATTTTATAAAGATAAGATAGAAAATCATCATTATTCTGACTTCCATATTTTCCATTTATTTATTTTCTCTTTCTATCACTTATTTTTCCTAATAAGTATTTGTTAGGGACTAGCAAAGGCAAGTATAGGGGGTGATGAATACCAATTAATTCACCTTTATTCCTTTTATTTGTCTTTAAATCCCTAGTTAAATACTTGTAAATGCATCTAACTTGTACAAATTAAAACAGTAATTGTTGTCTATAGATAATACAGTGATACATATATTTAAATCCAAAATTAAAGAATAAAGAAAATAAAAATTAAGGAAGTATTGTGAATACTGACTTACGCAAACCCCTGAGACCAAGTGAATATAGGCTAGGTCAACAAGGAATAAAGTAGGTGGAGATAACGGAAAAATAATACATATAAGATACACGTAACCTATAATCCTTAGACGTAAAGAATATTTTATATAGTTATATTTACACTATTTTATTCATACTTATACACACTTCAAATGCAAATATTTCCAACAGGAAACTGGTATATAACATAGTATGGAAAAATATAAAGTAATAGCTAAAAAAATCATTCATAATGTAAATGGTACACACAGGTGAAAAATCCACAAACAAAACTACATTGATTAATATCCCCGCCATATTACTCAAAATTCATCAAACTCACTTTAATTGTATTTCAAATTAAATTATCTATCTATTGAATGTGATTTCATTCAAAATGGAATTAAGATATAGAAATTGATTTTCTGGTGTACCAATCTAAAATGGCATTTATATATAATATTTTTTAAAACATATTAGAAATCTAAACATAATTAAAACATCTAAATTAAATTCAAAATAAAAAATGAAGTATAATACATAGATATATTATACATATAATGTGTATATATGTAGTTATTTACATGAATAGACAAAATAATATATATATATATTTATTTAAATACATATATTTATTATACTATAAATATATAATTAATTCGTTGATGGGTCATCCACACAAAAGGGATGGAGTCTAAGATCGATCCTGAAGGCTAGTACCTGTTGATTCAGTGCTTAGTACCAGCATAAGTGATAGGCAAGTCGATAATAAAAATATAATAATATGAATATAAAATAAAAAATAAAAAAAATTACATAAAATAGAGGCATATATAACTATAATTGTATCTGTACAACTTAACACATAATAAGTATATAAAAATAAATAAAAATCACATAAAAAGAATACATAAAATAAAAAACAACTTCAATGTTTTAAGATTTATTTAGTAAAACCATTTTCTATTTTATTCCCTTTTATTTCCATTTTTAGTCATATTTTGTCCTGACTTGGTTGACCAGGACAAATCAAGAGGCACCCTATGTTGACTTAGGTCAACTTCCCGGTCCCCCTTTGGACCAGTTCGAGACTTGTCATTTTCCTTTTGTTCACCAATTTTTCTAGCTCGATACAGATCTCTTCTGCTCCTGATTCCTTCAGTAAAATTCATCATCCAAGATGACTTTCACATGGATCCATGTGCATCCTTGGTCAATCTTTGAGTCACATGCAAAGCCTAGGCAAAGAACACGCTCCATTCATCCTGTACGTATAATTTCTCCTCCTTCCATTTTTTTAATTTCAATCTATTTTAATCAATTGTAACCCCTTGGTTCCATTAGTGGAGATGAGCCCTTGTGATAATAAGTGCTCCCCAAGAGGTTCGAGGCGGGGAGGAGGTGGGTTGGATCGGATTCACTATCGCTGGAAACCTTCTCTATTTGGTTCTACTCCTTGATTCTATAGGTTATGTGAGGCATATATATCTTGTTTTTTTATTCTTAGTTAGTCAGTAGCATAGATTTGCTTTTTATTTCGTTCAATTCTATTTAGTTCAATCTAAAACACCAACAATTTCTTCATCGGAGCTCTACGCTCCGGCCATTTTTCCGTATGTCCATGATTGTCTTTGACTTCCTTATCACCTACACATACCCCCATATTTTTTTCCATCATTTTGACACATTCCGTACACATGCTCTTGCGAAGATCAGGTATATTAGATCTCCCTTCTCAACCAATCGTCGATTATCGCTGCCCCCCTCCATTTCCTCAGTTTTGCATCATCCAAGAATCGTGGACATACCTCTTCGATCCCAAGAAGGTGTTTGTGTAGGTCTGAGAGAGAGTCAAGGCTTCATCTGGAGAGGGACGAAGGCCTGCGAAGTACCTTTAAATCTTCTGAGCTCTCATGCACCTTTAGACCTTTAGTATTGAGTTCTAGATCGTTTGAGCATCCCTAGTTGATGTGGACAACCTCCAGCTAAGTGGAGATCATTTCAGAAGTGAATATGGTCGCTGGGAGAAGGTGCAGGACTTGGTCGAGCCCAGGAAAGATTGTTGTTCTTCCTAGATGCTCCTCTATCATTGGATGAAGAGTGTTGCCTAGTTGTGATATACACTGTTAGATTAAGCATGACTTCAACCGTCAGGTCAACTCTTGGATCTAAGTAAAGCCCTCAATTATCGATGGGGTACACACGGATCTCAGTCATTATCTCTTAAGTGAGACATGTGGAGCATTCTGCATTATCAGATCATCATGCCTTGAATATTTTGCATTTTCAACCTAGCACCTTTTTGTATTGTATATTTAATATTTAGTCTTTCATATGTAGTGTAAAAGTTTCCTAATATTTGTATTAAGGATTTCTAACTATATTTATTGGCACTTTGGTCCAGTGCCAGGTCACCTCACGTGTACGTACATGTTAGCACCTAGGCCTCTAGTACTTAGCCCCCTCCAGGTTCATTTATTCAGATTTAGTCCCAGATTTTGTTTAAAATTTGAAATATTTGCTTCGAAATTTACATGTGAGCTCTTGGAACTTACTTTATATGCAAAAACACACATACTACGAATCATTAAATATAAATCAGATTTTCACTGGGTAGTAAATTTCACGATTAGCCTGTGGAATTTGTATAACATTTCTTATGTGTATAAATAGTTCTTAGAAATTACACTTTATTCCCTATGTCGATGATTTAAATTCTTGTCTCATTTTTATTACTAAAAATACCATTTTATGCCAAAATATTCTTGGAATTTATATTAAGTTCTTGGAACCAATATTTATTATATATACCTTTTGCAAATAATTTAAAATTATGTAATCACTTATAAAATATAATAACATTGCATTTTCTCTAATTTTATATTCAAAAATCCATAAAAACTGCATAATGTTTAGACAAACTCCAAAAAACATCATCTATACTTATTTAATCATATTTCATTGTATGTCCTAATATTTTTTCAAATTCCAAAAAAACTCCTTAAAAATATAGAACCTTAAAAACCATATAAAATTGCAAAAAATCTAAAAAATCTAAAAATTTTTTATGTTTCTGAATTTTCTACATTATAAATAGTATAAATTAAAATTTTTTTAGCGGTACAGTGTCACATATTTCTATTTATTAATCCCTAAACAAGGCTACTGGTGTATCATATTTATTATTGTGCTTTATTTCTATATGTAAAAAAACTTAAAAATATAATAATTTCACAAATATCATGAAAAATAGAGAAAAAATCTAAAACCCAAAAGTGTTTTATCAATTTATTTTAACTTTATTTACTTAGTAAAAATCCAAAAACACATTTTTTATCCTTTTATCTATATTATATATATATAAATTAATTATATTATAATCTATTTAATTTTCAAAAGTAAATTCTAAAATTGTGCAAAATGAAAACGTAAAAAATATAAAATTTAAAAATCTATTAAAAGTAAATATTCAAAACTGACACAAATTTGCAAAAAGAAAAGACATAAAAAGATACAAAAAACATAGAAAATATTATTAAGTAACTAATAATATTTTTACACTCTTCTTCTGATTTCCTTTATGGTTGAACACTTTACATACTTACCTTATACACATCTTCTGTAGGGTTATAATAATTTTCTAACTACAATGACACTTGTATTGATTTTATCTTTATGTGTGGGTTTGATTGTTTGATTGAATTGTAGTTGTTGAGCAAACAACACAACGAACACTAATTCGTCCTTGTTCAAATCATTACGACCTCTCGATATTTTTTTCATCAAGAGTCCATATATCCTAGGAAGAATATTTGATCAAATAAGTTGGGGATGCAATTCAAATGAAAGATCCTAGTGAAAGCCATGAAATAATCACGAAAAATTGACCATGAGATTGGTCGGTTAATCATCACCTGTAGTCGAGAGTAGACTTGGATATGGTCGAGTTAGATGTTGACTGGGTTGAGGATTCCTTCTTTGACCTCTTAGGTTCCATTTAGATCTCCGTTATAACCTCATGTCGGGTTAGAGTTACTAAGAAATGAGATTCAATTAAATAATAATGAAAGAATTGAATAAATAGGTTACTACACTTATATATGACGGATCAATAAGAAGAGGGTGAGCGATCAGGGTTAGACGATCAACCAGGGATGGGTGATTGATCATGCACTTAAGGAGAAAAGAGACACAAATTTTGGTAGTGTTCTTGCTTTCTGAAAGGATTAAGATGAAAGAAAGGGTTGGAGGTCTATTTAAAGACTCTTTATGTCATGGGATAAGATCAAAGACACAACTTTTGAGGGATCTAGATGTATATTACCCTACTAAATATAAAAATAGATTTGATTTGATGTAATAAAGAATGGAAGGTGATTGTACATCTCTAGTATGAAAAGGAAAGGAGGATATTATTTCCAGGAGTGTTTTTGCACAAATATTGAATGTTCAACAATCAAAATACATCCAGATGATCGATCAGTTTCTGTTTCATGAATGATCATGGTTAATTGATTAGGTTGATCCTGGTGATCGAACAGTGTGATCGATCAGGCTAATTGTAATGATATATCATTCATGACACATATTTGTTAAGGTCTAATGAACACACAAGGAAAGAACACCAGTCTATGTGTCGATCGATCACAGATACGAAACAATCAATAATTGAATCGCACAGTATCAGATAAATGAGTAAAAATGCAAGAGAGAGCCAAAATTTATTTCATTTACCTCTATGATATGTGTATAATATAAGTAGGGAGTAGAGAACAAAATATATTATTAATTACTTAATAATATTTTTGGTATTTTTATGTTTTTTTCTTTTTGCGAATTTCTCTGTGTTTTAAATATTTAAATATTTATGGATTTTTCATTTTCAATATTTAACATTTATATTAATTTTGCAATTTATATTTTTATTTTTTTAGAAATAAAATATATAAATTAGATAAGGAAGATACTATATTGGCAATATATAGAAAAGAGAAGTTTTTTCTGCATTTTTGAAAAACGATAAATAAATTAAAAAAGCAAGAAATAAAATGATTTTGAGTTTTAAATTTTTTCTCTATTTTTGTGATCTTTGGAAGTTTATATTTTTTTTATTTTTAAAATTTAAAAATAAGGCAAAATAGTGGATATGCAAAATCAGTTGCTTTGTTTAGGGTTTAATAAATATGTATAAGTGTCAAAACAACAGTAAACAAATTTTAATATAATCTATACATCAAAACAAATTCATATATACAAAATAATAATTTTGGAATTTTCTACTATTTTGCTAATTTTTATATGTTTTTTCAGTTTTTGTAAAGTTTTAGAGTATTGCTTTATATAATTAAAAAAATACTCTGACAAAAGATGGGATAAGACTAAATAAGCATATATGATTTTTTTGGAACTTTTCAAAACATTTTGTAATTTTGTATATTTTTAATAGTAAATATGAGAAAATGTAATGGTTTTGTATATTTATAAATAGGAATCAAATTTTACATGCCTTGTAGAAAACATATGTGATGAAATAGGGTTCCAAGCATTTAATATAATTTTCCTACAATTTTTAGATGCAAAACACTATTTAGAATATTGAGATTTTTACACCCATAACCCTGAGTAATCTCACAATAACATTCTTAACTCTGCATAATCGCGAATTACATGAGAAACCTTGAATAAGACTTCCGTTCTACACACATAACCCTCCGTTATTTTAGCCAGTTAACTCAACCAAACTTAAAGTTAATCTAACTAATCCTATATCCAACGGCTGTAATTAAAAGGAAAAAATCCCCCACCCGGCAAAGCGTCCGGTTCTATTCCCTACCATGTATAGATCAAACCCCCTTCTCCGTGCACAAATTCCAACTGATTCTCCTCTCAATCCTTAAAATCCAATCGAGAACAGTCATAATTTCGTCTAAAAATCTCACCTTTTGACGTAAAGATCCGATCTTCTTGTCGGGATCGGCCAGTGGAGCGGGTTCCCTCCGCTGCCAGTGGTCGGGTCGGGGAGGAAGCCTGCAAGGTAGCTGCAGGGGGTAGGGATGCTCGCAGGCACGGGAGCAAGAGTCGAGTCGGCGAGGATGTCGAGGGGGGGGGAGGTTGTGGGTGGGTGTTGGCGATGGCAGCGGGATGAGGCCTGCATGGGGGGGGGGGGGCTACGGGAGCTTGGAACCAGGTTGGGGGCGTTCCAGTTCAGGGTGAGGCTAGAGGATGTGCAGCTCGCATGTGTGGGATCTGGGTCAGGGAGGACGCTTGCACGGCACCTGAGGGGGGGGGGGCGCTCGCATGCGCGGGTGCTGGAGCTGGGTCGGGGAGGACGACTACAGGGCAGCCAGGGGGCTTGCAGGCGTGGGAGCTCGAGCTAGGTCAGGGAGGACGCCTGCAGGTCAACCGGGTGGGGGGCGTTGTAGTCGAGGCGAGGGTGCCGAACAACGGGAGGGGCTCACAAACGCATGAGCTGGAGCCGAGACAGGGGGGTGCAGACGCGGGAGCAGCCGGGTCTGGGGCGTTGTAGTCCGAGGGAAGGCTGGACGTGACCGGCAGTGGGAGGAGGGGGAGGGGCGGGGGGCTTACAGAGGTTGACGAGTAGAGAGGCGATTGTAGGAGGGGTCCGAGGGAAGCTTCTAGACTATCCAATGTGATGGAGAGAGAAAACCATGGCATGATTTGCAAATACGAATGCGTACTAAGGGTGATTTCATCTTTTTCAAATGGAAACCGTCAAATATAACAGACATCTTAAACGGAACATAACACAGGGTTATGTCCTGTAAGAGTTAAGCATTACTCGGGGTTTCTCATGTAATTCCCGATTATACAGGGTTATGAATGTTATTGTGAGATTACTCAGGGTTTTGGGTGTAAAAATCCGTAGAATATTTAGAATACAAAAACAAAATTAAATCAGGAATACAAAGTGTAAAATACAACTTTCCAGAAATATAAATTCATTTCATAACATCTAGAAAAATCTGGAAGCCAATCAATAAAATGCCCATAAATATTCTATTTAATATGCATGGTAGGGATATTTTTGAAAATAAAATAAGTTTCCGAATCTAATATGCAATTTATCCAAAAATATTACACAAATTTAAATTTTTAGGATAGAAATGAAATAACCAAACACATAGGGGGTTAGTTGTAAAATGTCCAAGCGACTCACATGTATGGACGCTGAGGTGACACGATACAAGATTAAAGTTCAAATAAGTGGGGTCCAGGGTCTTGATACAAATATTACAAAAATGTACAACTATAATGAAAGTTTCAACTACAAATATTAAATACAAAAAATGAGTGTTTGAGTTTTGCAAATTACACCTTAAAGCACTCTCATCAAAGGTTGCGATGGATTCACTTAACACGTGGATGATCGAGATGTGCGTATACCGATCCGTAGATGGAGTACCGAGATTAGATGTCAGGGCTTGATCAATTAACTACGCTAGGCTTCATCATGTGGCTGCTACTACATCTGGATAGGCGCTCTCGATCCAAAGACTATGAGAGGGCTTGGACGAACTACTAAAGAACTCGGCCTGAATGGACTTCGATCGGTTGTGTCTCCTAGCTCTGACCACCCCAGGAGCTGTTATTGGAATCAAAATGTTCCTAGGGTCTTCCTTCATCGATCGGAGGAGCTAAAGAGGTCCAATCATCATCGTTGGAGGTCCAAATAGTAGAATAAGATTAGGCAGATGGAGCTTCCTTGTCAGGCCTGGATTCTCTTTGTGTGGTATGCTTAGGAGTTGGAACTTGCGAAAAATGGTTCGTGGCTAGATGGGGAAGGTTTCAACTAGTTTTTTGGTGATTTGGGTGAGAAATTAGGTGTGGAGGAGGATTCCAATGAGAGTGGAGGAATTGGGGCTTCAATTTCCTAATATGTGTAAGATCAGGTTGAGTAGAGATTTGTAGGATGATGTAGAAGTGGTGGGAAACATGTGGGGTGTTCAATGAGTTGGAATTAACGTGGAGATATGTGGAATGGTGGTTGAAGCATAGAGCTCTGGTGAAGTATTTGTTTGGATTTTAAGCAATCATAGACAGAATCGAACGGAATAAAATGCAACCTTCGACTACAAACTAGACTAGGAATAAAAAAAATAAGAGATAGATGTCTCTCCAAAGCTATAGAGTCATGGAGCTGAACGGTTGGAGCTACGCCAACGATGGTTGAATCTGATCCTACACACCTTCTCCTAACTTCTGATCTATAGGGCTCTCTTCATGTCACCATGCTAATAATCCAGGTCAAGATCCATGGGGTTACGTTGCTCTAAAATTGATTGATTTTCAAAATTAGAAGGAAGCTATATTATATACAGGTGGACCGAAGGGCTTGTTCACTTAGGGTTTACGGTCGACTCGAGATTTAACTAAGGAAGATAATGGGTTGGTTTGAATGATGGTCATCTGACAGAAAGATTTCGTTAAGGCGTCGAGGGCAGACGAGGCTTCGATCAGTGCTAAAAAATTGGTGAAAAGGGGTAAAGACCTACTAGGGACCAATACAAGGAGGGGGCAAGGCAGTTGACCTGGGTCAACAATCGTCGCCTCCTCGTTAGTCTATGTAGGATGCTAGGCGACAAAATAGAGCCATAATGGAAATAAATAAGAAATTAAATAGAAAGAAATTATTAAATAAATCTTAAAACATGAAAGTTTTTTATTATTTTATGTACTATTTTAGGTTATTTTTAATTATTTTTATCATCTTACATGTTAATTTTTACAAGTATAGGTATATTTAACTATGTTTTGTGTGTTTTATTTATTATTTTGTGTTTATGAATGTGTTATCATATTTATAATATATTTATATATAATTAAATGCATATTATATATTTTAACTTTTTTTCTTATTTTATTTGTCTATGTAATTAATTATATGTATACATGTTATAGGTATAGTATAGCTATGTATTATAGTTTATTATTTATTTTGAATTTATTTTAGATGTTTTAATTTATGTTTATTTTTTAATATGTTTTATATAATACACACAATTAATTAAAAATATAAAAGAGTAAAAATTTAACTAATAAAATAATGCAATATTATATACATATGCTCTCGTATAATGGTACCCGAGAAAACCGACTTTTGTATCATAACTCCATTTTAAATGAAACCACCTTCATTAGATTTATAATTTAATTTGAAATACAATGAAAGTGAGTTTGATGAATTTAGAGTTCATATAGAGGAGATATTGATCAGTGACATCCTATTCGCGACTTTTTCATTTTTGTGTCCCATGTGCACAATGCTTGATTCTTATTAGCTATTATTTATTCGTATTTTTCTATACATTATTATATACATGTTTCAAGTTGAAAATATCTTTATTTGATGTGTGTATGAGTTTGTGTAAAGTAGTGTAAAAGAAGGGCATAGGAGTGTGCTGAAGACATAAGGTTTCTTGGTTTATGTGCCTTTTGCCCTTATCTCCCTGTACATTATTCCTTGTCGACCAAGTCAAAATTGACTTGGTCTCAGGGTTCAAGGCAGTCAATATATAAAATACTTTATTTTTCTTCTCTTTATTTTTTTATTCAATAATTTTGAATTTAAACACAGATGTTTATGTATTATTTACATACAATGGTTAGTATGTTTAACTAGTACCAGTTAGATGTATTTAGATGTATTTATCTAGGAATTTAAAGATAAAATAAAGGAATAAAGGTGAAAGAATGGGTATTCATCACCCCCTGTACTTTCCTTTTCTAGTCCCTAGCAAACACTTATTAGGAAAATAAGTGATGAAAAGAGAAAATAAAGAAAAGTAAAATAAAGAAATTAGAATAATGATAATATTTATACTCATGTTCATAAAGTCAAAGTCTAGAGCTCGGCTAGACCTTTGGATTATTAGTGTGGCGAAACCTCATAGGGAATCATATTTAAATATTAACAGTCCTCACGATCCACAATCTGTTGTTCAGTTCCCCTTAAGAAACCGGGTCAGAACAAATTCATCCATATGCACACTCTTATGACTATGAATTTACTTGTATTGTGTATGTGAATGTAGCTCCCCTCATATTAAATGACAAAAGATAGTCTCCCTCATCTAGTAATCCTAACTACCCAATCTAGCTACTCTTTCCTCGAGGACCAAGGTATTTCCTTCTATGTTAAAGTACAACCGTCTCTAAGAAGACTGGGTAGAAAAGAGAATGGATCGTAATCAATGTAATCATGTATCCCATGAAGCTTGACCAGTGTCGCCAAGTCTCCTAGTTGCATGCTGACTTTTGATTTTGACTTTTGAATCATAAGCCTTGTTTATTCATACATAACTCTGATGCGAATGATTTTCTTTTATTTTTGACCCATCTATTTTTGAGGAGTACTTCACTTAATACATTATTGGTACTATTTATAGCAGTATTTATATATGGAGTAGTTGTTCCAGATCCAGTAGACTATCCCTCTTTTGAAGCTTTAGTGTAACCAACAACCTCAAGTCTTTAGACGTCGATGCCACTAGATCGTGTTGGGGGGCACTAGCCACCGACTAGGGCAATGTATGTTTCCATACATGTGCTTCGCCAACCTCAAAATTTTGCCATCAACCACCTAATTTGTATTGAGCTATGTGGAAAGTGTAGTTGTCCAAGTGAAACTATTATCGACAAGGGTCATATGTGTGTCTTGAGATATTCTACTTCGATTAGCTAAAAGTACGTGTGAACACAGTCTAGTGGACTCGGAGAATTCAGTCAAGGTGACCTTAGAAGTCTTAATTGCAACTCCTATAAGGTTCCTATGAAGTTAAGTGGATTAAGGTCAGAACCAAGCTTCATTCTTCAGGCTTTTTTTGCAGTATTTTAATTATGAACATTATTATGAAAAATGCAAATGCCATGCTTGGTATTTTTATAAAATATATTTCTAGTTTGAACTTTTTATGGATTAAAAAATTTCTATCTTTAGGTCTCTTTTGAAGGGGTCAGTGATATTACAAACATTTGCAAAAGAATTTCGAAAAAGAATTTACATATGTTTGAAAACATTTTTGTAAATATTTTGAAAACTTATTTTGAAAAGAATTTTTATAATGGTTTGCAAATATTTTACAAATATTTTTTAATTGGACATCCCACTATTTTCAAACATTCCAAATCATTCTCTAAATCATTTGCAAAACATTTTTTAACCAATGTTGTTAATGGTAATTACAAGGGTTATTATTAATCTATTTTTTATTTGCCTTACCCTTTTATTTTTTAAAGTTGTATCTTTTGAAAAAGCATAAGTACCAATTATGGATAAAGTATATATGTAGTAGATACAACCCCCTATAATTAGCACGAACCATGTGCTCATAGTGACCGAAGCAAAAAAAGGAAGACATAACTCATGATAAGTATGGAAAAGTACTACAACGAATCAATAAAAGAATGGAAAGTCGATCGTCCCCTCTATACATATGATCAACTAATCCTAAGAGCAGCACACAATACACAAAGTAGGGATGATCGAGAATTATAATGCAGAAAATCAAAGACTCATATAGGCTTCCCTATACTTATGGTAAAATATCCGTATATATAGACATAATATCAACAAATTTGTAGACAAGTGAGAGAACAATGAAAGAATAACTCAACTCACTCATCCTTTCTATACTTAGGATGAAGCATATCCCGAGTATAGCATAGATGAATGGGTTGAATAAACAAAGGTAGAATGATAGTGTAAAAAATGGAGAAAAGAACTAATCATGGCAAAAAATTTAGGGAGTTCTAAGTCTAAATCTATTGATGCTACAGGGTCTTTTTCAAATTCCATGTTGATGGCTTCTACCATGGATAGGATTGTGTCATGCCATAGATACAACCTCAACAAGTGCTCGTTGATGATGAATGATTCTTTGTCAGATGACAAATCTGATATCAAGATGAATCTGTTGTCACACATTGTTTTCACAACACATGGCCCCTTCCACTTACTCTTTAGTTTACTTGGTAATATACCTAACTTTTCATCAAACAACCAAACATTCTGTCCTTATTTGAAAGTCTTCCAACGGATGTGCTTATCGTGCTAGCGCTTGACTTTCTCCTTGTACATCAAGTTGTTGTCATAGGCATAATCATGAAATTCCAAGAGTCCGTACATATCTTCTTTACAGTTTTGACAACTTTTTTCGAGTCAAATTTACAGATGTTCTTTGCACACAATGATTTATGAATGATTTCAACATGTAGGTGGCTTGGCTTCCCATAAGCAAGCTGATAGGGATACATCTCTAGAGGAGACTTGTAGGCCATGCGATAAGACCAGAGAACAGAATCAAGGAGTTGAGACCAGTTCTTCCTATCATGTCGTACAAGCATATGGAATATAGTTTTCATCTCCCTATTTGATAATTTAGCCAAGCCATTCGATTGTGGGTCATAAAGAGAGGTGACACGATGGTCAATGATGTACTACGCGGCATGTTTTCTGACTTCTTTGTTCACAAAATGACTACTCCGTCTGATATCATGATTTTTGGGACTTCAAAACTATGAGATAACGTTGTCCCTGAGAAAGTGACAAACTGACACTATATTCAGTTTGGGTTGGAATAGCTTTCACCCAACGATTCACATAATTGATGGTGAGAAGGATGTACTCACAACCCTGACTGTTGTGAAATGGGCCCATAAAGTCAATGCCCAAATCATCAAAAACATCAGAGTCTCACATAATTGATGGTAAGAAGGATGTACTCACAACCTTTCACATATGTTGTTGCATCCATAAATAATGTAGGTCACTAGAGGCCACAATAAAACACTTTGGTTGTCATCTGGTTTCCAGAATGGCATCCTCCTACTTCGAGCTTTTGATAGTGCTCGAGGACACAAGTGTATTCTTCCAAATGGAGGTACCGTCTCCAAATACAACCCACGCCTTCCCTAAAAAGGTACAAATTTTACCACTAGTAGAAATGGATGTCGAACAAAAATATATCCTTCCGGTACTTTTTCCAATCTTATGGGACGACCCCAGAAATATGGTAGTTCACAATATCTAGATACCAAAGGATCGGGAAGACTCTCAAGATCGACTCATCTGGAAATATGTTTAAGATCGATGCATCACCCAAGGAATCGTTGGGCATTCAAATCTGAAAAGGTGATCCATTACATTTTTAACTTCGGGTTGTCCCTTAATTCCTAATAAAATTACTGGAGCAGAAGGATCCAATTAAGTAGATATAATTTCACATCCTTCTTTTGTTGTAAATACATGATGGTAGAGTGATAAGTGAAATGATAAACTATTGATCCAAGAAGGTGTGTTGTAAACATTTCTAAGGGGATCACCATAGGCATCAACTTTGTTTTAGTCACAGTTTATTTCTTTTGGGCCTTATCTAATGTCTTTATGGCATAATGGATTGTTAATGTAAGTCCATCCCTATGATGTACATATACAACCCCAACAATGAATCAGATCCATTCGTCATGATCTCGAATGTGAGAGACCAATTGGGAAGTTGAAGGACATGCACTTGAGTACCAGATCTTTCAATTGATTGAAAGCAAGGAGGAATTTATCATAAACAACAAAATCTACCTCCTTGATTAGAAGTTTAGTCAGAGATTTGGAAATCCTAATGAAGTCTTCGATGAATCTTCGATAAAATCTGACATGCCCGGAAAAGACCTCATATTCTTCATAGTTTTAGGTTGCAGAAGTCCTACAATTACATCCACCATTGCAGGGTTGACCTCCATATCTCATTTGGAGACGATGTGGCCAAGTACAATCCCTTCGGTGACCATAAAGTGACTCTTTTCCCATGAAAGCACAAGGTTGATCTAATGGCATCTCTTAAGCACTCGGTCTATGTGTAATAAACAGAATCGAAATTATAACCATAGATTGAGAAATTATCCATAATTAGCTCATGAAAACTACACACCATGTCAGCGAACACAACCAACATACACCTTTGGATTGTAACAGGTTCATTACCTAATCAAAAGGGCATCCATTTAAAGTCATAAGTACCAAATGGAATAGACAACTGAAAGTTGTATTTTTCTTGGTCATCTGGGGCGATCGCCACTTTGTTATATACTAAATACCCATCCACGAAAAAAAGAACTTTTTATGTGCCAACCATTCTAGCACTTGATCAATGAATGGAAGTGGAAAGTGTTCCTTCTTGGTAGTCGAATTCAGTCGCATGTAATCAACACATATGCATCAAGATTTAAGTACATGGGTGAGAATCTCCTCTCCTTGATCGTTTGTAAACACAATGATTATGGATTTCTTTGGAACCACATGCAAGTGGCTAACCCACTTAGAGTTGGAGATGGGATAAAGGAAGCATGCCTCACACCACTTGGTAATTTCATTCATGACGACGTTTTAAAGATTAGGGTTTAATGTTCTATGGAAATTTTAGGATGGTTTAAAGTCATCCTTCAAAAAAATTCGATGTGAACATAAGCTTCGATTAATCCCATAGAGATCCAAAACATCCATGAAAATGCCTTGTGGTTTCTTTCTAGAACTTCTAGCAAGCAAGATTCTTGATATGAAGTCAAATTGCTCATGATGATTACTGAATACTATTCCGTTTCTCTCACAAAGAAGGTATACATAAGTTTTTCCAAAAGTGGCTAGAGTTCAAATGGGGTTGGAATCAACTTTGTGATCTCCTCTAAAATTGGATAGGTTTTTAGAGTATGATGTGCCATCAGTTCATAGCCCAACTTTGTTACTTCTATTTTAAACAACAATGCATCGAACATATCTGCAATGAATTCCTCTTCTTAGATTTGAAATTGATATTGAAATAGATGGATCAACTCATCAATTGTACCTCCAGGTCAGATTGTGCCAAATTGTCATCCAAAGATAGCCTAAGGTCTATTATATACTCTAGTAAGCCACAATCGATATTGTGCTATTCAGAGTCTCTATGGTCTATGGTGGATTCTTTGACTTTGGGTTCATCGACCATGTCAAGTGTTACCTTATCATTGGTAGATTGAAAGGTGATCTTTCTAGGCACATTGTCCACTACCGCTTCAGTTGTTAGCAGGTACACTCAATGAAGTATAATAGGTGTTTGGAGAAATGGTGCAACGGTATCCATGTATAGGACAAAAGGAGTACACTGGGAATTCCGGCCCATTCACAGTTACAATAACATCTTCAACATGCTTCGATGCTTCTTAACATATCGATTAGCAAACTGATGGATCATGCATGTTGATTTAAGCAGATCCAACATGAATTCATGAAGTAAAGATGTAGGAATAAGATTGATGAAAGATCCACTATCAAGAAGAATGCAATCGAAAAATTTGGTCAAAAATTTCACAATTAATCAAAGGTTTTCCCAAATCCTTTTTCTTTGTGGGAGGTTGCCGATGATGTTCACAGTGGTGATGGTGAGATTGTATTTCTCAGATTGATTGCATCGATTTTTGCAATGTTGATGCTTAGTTGTACATGCCTCCTTTAATCCTTTATTAATTTTAGGAATGTACTCCATGCCTTGAATGAGTGTTTTTTATAGAAAGATATTCTTAAAAATCTCAATCACATCAAGGTCAGACAAAGCATTTTCGAATTTTGCAATTTTTTATTTTCTCATTGTTTCGTGAAAAGGAATATTTACATCAATACAAAGTTTTTCAGAATCAGCATTTACATATGGTTGACTAAAGGTGATATAGTCAGACAATAAAGAAGGGGGTAAAAAAAGGAAGTAGCAACTTTGTCAGTTGACATCAGATCTGTTGATGGCTTCTCCTTTGTTAGCGTGGCTTTGCAACTATTATCCTTACCTTCCTTTTCTTTTTCTTCTTCTTTTTTTGTATTTTTTATCTAGTACTATTTCTTCTCTTTACCTATCCTCTCCTTCATCACTTCCAACGTCAGCTGCAAGCGCTGCTTGCAATTATAACAGAGCTTCAATGCTAGATGCCTTATTCTTTCTCCCGATGAGAGCAGGTGGCTGTAGAACCCTATTGTTCCTGAGAGTCAGATTGTTAGATATCATAACATTTTCATGCGTAGCTGATTCTACGAGAATAAGGACATCTCACAAACATGCCCCTTGTGGTAGAAGTTGTTCGGATTGGCTTTGACCTGCATTGGAATAATGGTCTTTGTTGTGGTTAGGTCGCCTAGCTTCTATCATCTCTGTCACACTCTTCACAAGCTTGGATAAGCAAAAGAGTGATCGGTTCACATGTGTCATCTTGGTAGGTTTAGTAGGCAGGAACCACTGGCTCTGATAGTTCTGTCATGGAGTGGGTTGCTGATGATATGGAAGAGGATGATATTGATGGTTCTGGGGAGGAGGGTATTGCTGATAATGGGATTGCCATCTATTGATGATATTATTATTGGAGGTATGCTGGTCGTTAATAGTTATTTTACCTCCATGTGTGAGTAGGGTGCGGGGAGGTTGATGATGTTGCTGGAACGCTTTTCCATCCTATTAAGGTTGGTGGAATGGGCATATAACCGATGATTGACCCTGTTGTTGTCTGCTAGGATTGGTCAATTACACATCATGGTTCCAAATGATGTTCACCTCTTGAATGACAAATGGGGGTGGGAAAAGCAACACGCCATACCGTGGTAAGAATATGGTTGGTATACTACCACCTGATGTTGCGGTTGTGATGCCTAGTCAGGTGCTTGCATATAGTAAATGTGCTGAATAGGCAATGATTGTTCTGAACTCTACTGCAGTACAACTACAGGTGTCTCGGCTGATGAGATGGCATATTGGCAGGAGTTGATCGTGTTGACCAAAAGCTAAAGATGCTTTGCAATGTGGTCAATCTTGTCCATACCCTTCATTCTCTGTTAGATCGCATAAAATTTCTCCAGATAATGTGATCTCTTTTCAATAATGTTGACCTTGGAAAGGTGATTGCCATTTGTACTAGGATTTGGACTCTCGCACCATCCCTCATATTAGGTGGTCGCCATATTCACAGATTTGTGGAGGATCTAGAGATGTTGTTGATATGAACTGGATGAGGAGAGTATGGCTTCTCCTTCATTCATTTCCTCGAATATTTGTCACTTCATGTCCTCGTCTTTACTAAATTGTGATCCACTACATGCGACTTCTACCAACCTCTAGTTTCTTTTTCAGTGAGGCCTTAGAAAAAGTGTTGGAACAAACTAGTATTCATGATCTCGTAGTGTTGGGAAATTCTCAATTAATTCCTCGAATCTCTCCCATGCTTCATTGATTAACTCATGTGGTCCCTAGGAGAAGCTAGGAATATTGGAACACATCAGATCGAGATGACCAAGTACGCAGTACTTGTGCAAAAATGCGGACTTCAATTTGTCCCACATAATCACCACCTTCCTCAAGTGGTTGGTCCAATAAAGTGCCTTATCCTGAAGGATGAAAGGGAAGGCGGTCATCTTGACTACACCCAACCTGATATAGGGGTAGTGAGTGGAGCTGAAGATCCGTCCAAATTGCTATACATGGATATATGGTTCTTCATTTTCGTTGCAACGGAATGTCAGAACAATATATAGGAACCGAGGCTTCAACTAGAAATGTCTATGGATCCGAGGAATTTGGATCCACTCTATTATTTACCCAACACCAAGGTTATATGTCTTTTTGAGTGTAGGATTAGGATACTCTCCAACTTCCTCTTCCTCCCCACCTCTAGATTTATCTGCCTGATGTTATTCGCCTCCACCTCCTCCTCTCTGCTCTCGGTCTCTCGTCAGTCCATCAACATCTCCTAGATGGTAGCATGTGCTTGGCCTGTGCAGTAAGCGATTGTTGAATCACCTCCATGGAGGCGAGCATCTGCTCATTCACTTCATTCTACTCTGCTTGTTGAGCCTTCCCTCTCTGAGGAGCCATCTCACAGTCCGAGTCTGACGATGAGATATCAGATTGGGCTCTTGTTTTGTAATAGGAAATATGCCCTGCTCAGTCTGAAAACAAGTACCAGATATGGAAAAGAGTCTAGACTAAAGGTTGATTCTGAACTTTATTAAGGTTTTATATGTGAAAGGATTAAAATCAATATCCATCTAAAAATGAGAAAATTTAGGACAAGAGTGATCTGGGTTTATTGATGAAAGAAGCATAGAGTCTTGAGTGTGGTTCGCAAAGTCTGAACCAGGCTCTCTAGAATCGTCTCAAATTAGTGGAGACATCAGACTAAAGGAATCGATGTGGGTGTCCATGAAGTTTGGACTAAGCCATCCCTTAGTCGACACCATGAGAGATAAAAGGTAAACACATGAGGAGTAAAGGATACAAAATGGAAAAGAAAATAGAAAGTAATGAATAAACAAAAGGCTCAGAATGAGTAATGCAAAAGAAAATATATGAAAAGGGGTGTGTCAAAAATGCGCAAGTGCATGGGGTTTTGATCATGACCAAATTACATTAATTATCTAGACCTTAGAACAAGGGTGATTTCACCAACTCAACAATGATGAGTCGTAAGAGATCGGTAATTATCTTGCCGATTTTATTGGTTCTCAAGCAATCTTATCAAATTTAGTCCTTACTACTAACCCTATAGGAGAGTGACTACTCACCTGACCAGAGTCGTGTACTTTCCACTTCCTTTATAACCAGTAGTCTATTCTTTTTGAGGTCACTATTATCGCATCTGGGCCCATTACCCAACCAAAGAAGTGGGGGAAAGGGTTGATGTGGCAAATCTAATACTGCCCCCTCGTAGTTTACTTGGATGCGGCACAATGAGACAGGGACCTATCATCGTAATTTCCCTATGCTCAGTACTTCAGATTAAGTTTGCAAGCAAACCAAGCTCTACACACCCATGCATCGATAGAAGTGCCATACATTGTAGGTTCGGGCGATACAGAAGGAAGAATCCAGGTTGGGTTTTTGGCTCCAATCCTTATGGGTCGTGCCTCATTCAGTATGGAATGTACCAGAGAATAATGATGGTTTTATGCACCCAATACAATGACATTCAATTAACCATTTTTATTTATTCATCTTTTCTTAGTAGTCCCCTGGTTTTAATTTTTTACCTTTTCAATTTTTTTGAGTAATTTTCAATGCAAAGGCCTAATGCTTTTTTCAATTTTTTTCTTAGCCTTATGTGATGAAAATAAGAGCAGATGGCAAGAATGCAATGAAAGGGGAAATCAATGATGAAATGTTGAGTTAGAAATGCCCACCTTGGTTCCTTGCACCCTACATATGGGATTCTAGATAGAAATTTTAAATCTATAATATATGCAATTCAACGAAGAAATCACCCCAAATCAGGGATTATTATTAGTATGAAACACACATTAATTTAGATCTTAGTCCAAGCATATAAACTATAGGAGCATACATGATAATTAAGCTTGGGACCTAATGTAAATTGGTCAAGCAAATCCAAGATATATGGATTCATTCCACAAGATGTAAAATGAAAATAAGAGTAAAACACAAATAACAGGAAACAAATAAAACCAAGAGGGAAATAGTGAGGAATAAATGTAGAAAGCTATGAAAACAATAACAAAACCCGATTGGATCCTCTAAGAGAACTAATAACTAATGAAATGGGTCCTAAGAGTCTAAGTGTGTAGTGTCTATTATTACAATAATTTACAAATATTAATCCCTCTCTTAAAAAGAAATAAAATACCTCAACTACCTAATCAACTAAAAAAAACTGTTATCTAAGCGGTGCTCTGCTCTTCTCAACTCTCTCCAACCCAACCACTAAGAATGGTTCAGACTTTGCCTCGACTGGATGTGTTAAAGAACCTAAGTGATTCACCAAGCTTTGCGATCCCTCGCACAAAAAAAGAAAACAGAAAACGAGTCATAAAATTAAAAATTGATAAATATATATGATAAAAATTAGGATAGATAAAATCTAACTATAGAAAAGATAATAACTAAAATACAAGTGAATAGAATAAAAAACTCTACTCAACCATTTTCCCTAGCAACTCAACTATTTGATGACACAGATTTGTCAAGGGTCTACCGTTCTTACAAGGCAAGAACAATAGTCGCTGTGTGGACAGATTACATATTTGAGTTAATCAATAAATGAATCCCACAATATAACATAAAAGTGTCAAATTATAAGTGTGAGTTAAATTTATTTCATTTAACCCTACAAAACATGTGTATATTAAAAGTATATAGAATTTAAAACCTCAGAGAAAACATGGAGTAGAGAACAAGACGTATTAATTACTTAATAATATTTTTTGCCTTTTGTTCTTTTATTTTTATGTCTTTTTCTTTTTGAATTTTTTGTGGGTTTTTAATATACAAATTTTAACTGATGTTTAATTTTTCAATATTTATTTTTTGTTTTAACTTTGCAAATTTTTAGTTTTTTCAAAAAAATCTATAATATAGATAATGAAGATAATATATAGAAAATATATAGAAAATATTTTTTTTTGAATTTTTAAATAAGATAAATAAAGTCAAAATGCAAGAAATATAATGTTTTTTACTTTTCATATGTGATGAAATAGGATTCTAGGCACTTAATATAATTTTCCTTTAATTTTTAGATGAAAAATACTATTTTTAATAATTAGGATACAAACATTGAATTAAAAGAGAAATATAGGGACTGAAATACAATTTTTGAGAACTATAAATTCAATTCATAACATCTAAATAAAATTAAGGGGACAATCACTAAAATAAAGGTATATTGCATATATGGTAAGTCTCGACAACTAACATGCAATTTGTCCATAAATAATAAACTTAGATTTAAAGATCGAGAATCAAAATGAAATAACCAAACTTCGAGGGGGTTGGTTGCAAAATATCTAGGTGCCTCATGTGTAGGGACATGTGAGGTGATTTGACACAACACTAAAGTGCAAATAAGAGGAGTTCGTGGTCCTTAATAAAAATATCACAAAAATTTACAACTATAAATGAAAGTTTTAAGACTAAGTATTAATTATAGAAAATGAGGGGTTTAATGCTGCAAAGTACCCTGCGTAGCGCACGAAGGATTTACTTAACATGTGGATGATTGAGATGTGTGGATACTGATTCACATATAAAGCATTGAGATTAGATCTCGACGCTTGATTATAAGATTACACTACACTTCATCATACAGCTGCTTGTATACCTCAAGAGGCTTTCTTGATTTAACAGTTATGAGAGGGCTTGGACAAACAACCGAAGAACTCGACCTGGAAGGACTTCGTTCGCACGTGTCTCCTTGCTCTGACCACCCCTGAAGCTGCTATCATGCTCAAAATGTTCTTGGGGTCTTCCTCCATTGATCAGTGGTGTTAAAGAGGTCCAAACCTCATCGATGGTGGTCTGAAGGGTCAAAGAAAATCTGGCATCTAGAGCTTCCCTATCGAGCTTGGATTCTTCCCTGGTAGTGTGCTTAGGAGATGGAACCTACACAAAATGGTTTGCGGCTCGAAGGGGGAGCTTTTGGATCAGTTGTTAGGTGAAATGGGTAATATTTGAGGTGTGGTAGAGGTCTCTGGTGAGAGTTGAGGAATTAGGACCTTGAACACATGACATGAACAAGATCAAGTTGAGCGGAGTTGAGTTGGACGATGTAGAAGCATAGGTGAATGTGTAGTGGTGTTCAATGAGTCAGAACGGAGGTGGAGACATGTGGAACGGCTGTAGGATCCATCCTAGACCTCCACCAAAGTTTTTTTTAGATTTTATGTGATCTTTGATAGAATCAAATGTAATAAAATGAATCTTCTACTACTAACTACACTACAAATAAAAACAATAAGAGGTCGATGGATTACATGACATGTAGAGTCGGGGGCAGAACTGTTAGAGCTACGCCGACGATGGTTTGAATCTGATCCTACACTCTCTCTCTTGGACTCATATGTGCAGGGTTCACCTCTTGTCACTAGGTTGACACTCCATGTCAAGCTTGTTGGGGTTATGGTGTTGTTGAATGTATTGATTTTTAAAATTGAAAGTAAGAGATAATATATATACAGAAAGACCAGAGGGCTTGGATCGCCAAGGGTTTGCGCTCGACTCAAGATTTGACTGAGGAAGAACATGGGTTGGCATGAAAGCTGGTCATCTGACAGAAAGATTTCATAAAGGAGTATAGGCAGACAAGGCTTAGATAAGTGTTAAAAAATTTGGTGAAAAGGGCCAAATACATACGAGGGACCGATCCAATGAGGGGGCCAGACACTTAACCTGGGTTAACTGTCGTCGCCACCTCATTGGTCCGCGAAGGACATTAGGTGACAAAATAGAGAAAAAATAGAAATAAATGGTAAATAAAATAGAAAATGATTTTAGTAAATAAATATTAAACCATGAATTGTTTATTATTTGATATACTATTTTAGGAGATTTGTATTTATTTTTATTGGCTTATTTATTATATGTTAATTTTACACATGTAATTATAGGTATATTTACCTATTTTTGTGTATTCTATTTTTATTTGGTAATGTATGTGTTTTTTATCATATTTTCAATATATATAATTAAATACCTATTTACATATTTTTATTTTATTTTTTCTTATTTTGTTTAACTTCGTAATTAATTATATGTATACATCTTATAGGTAAAGTTTGTCTATGTATTATACTTTATTATCTATTTTCAACTTATTTTAGATGTTTTTATTTATGTTTATATTTTTAATATGTTTAATATAATATATACAATTAATTAAAATTATCAAAAGTAAAAATGTAAAGAATTAAATAATGCAATATTATATACAGATGCTCTTGTAGAATAACACCCCAAAAAATCAACTTTTGTATCTTAACTCCACTTCAAATGAAACCACCATCATCAGATAGACATCTAAATTTGAAATATAATGAAAGTGAGTTTGATAAATTTAAGATTCATACGGAAGTGATATTAATTAATGAAGTTCTATTCGTGACCTTTTCATATGTGTGTCCCACGTACACAATGCCTTTCTTTTAGCTATTATTTTCTTTATTAATCTACAAATTATTATGTACAAGTTTCATGAAAACATCTTTGTTTCATATATGTATGAGTGTATGTAAATTTATGTAAAAATAAGGTATTGATAGCGTGTTGAACACCTAAGGTTTCTTGGTTTATGTGTCTTTTTGTATGTATTATTTTGCCCATATCTCCTTCGATTTTATTCCTTGTCAAGCTAATCAAAATTGTCTTAGTCTCAGAGTTTAGGTCTAGTCAGTATTTGCAATACTTCCATTATTTTTCTTTTCTTTTCCTTATTCATCTACTTTAGATTTAAACAAAGATATTGATGTATTATTTATAGACTACAGGTAGTGTGTTTAGATTGTACCAGTTATATGTATTTACACATATTTATCTACAGAGTTAAAGACAAAATAAAAATATAAAAGTGAATAAAAGGGCATTCATTAATCATGTGTGCAATAATTGAGTTCTTTTTTGTGAATTAAATATTCAACAAATATAAATCAATTTCCACAACCTCATCTCTCTTCTAGTCTTCTCAAATTGAGATACAGCTAAAGGTTTAGTAAAAATGTCTACTAGGTGCATGTCTATCAGAATTTATCCCGAACAGTTCGTACCTCTTAAAGCTTTTGCTCTAAGGAACTGATATATAACTTCAATGTGTTTTATCCTAGAGTGATTGATCAAGATCTATGCTAAGTTGATAGATTTAGTGTTGTCGCAAAGAATCCTATTCTTGCTAAAAGTTAAACTAAAGTCTAAAAGACTCATTTTTATCCAAAACATAGGAGCATGCAAGTGATGCGACTATATACTCCTCCTCAATAATTGAAATATCTAAAAAGTTTTCTTTTTGGAGAACCAAGATACAAGGTCATTCCCAATGAATTAGCAAGTGCCACTTGTACTTTTCAAATCCGTGCAACTGTCAGCATAATTTGTGCCTTATATGAAAAAAAATAATGGAATGCATATTCAAATAAAACACACCTAAATATTTTGTAAAAGTAAGATTGAAAATATTCTTTTTACTTATTTTAGGTGTATTTCTTATAGTGCAAATTGAAAATGAGATACGAAAAAAGTATTAAAGAATATAACGATTCTACTTGTAGTTAGTGTTTAACATCCCAGAACCTTAGGGATGGTTATGTGGTCCACACAAGGCAGGACCACTAAGTCGCTTTGATGACAATCCAAGATGACCAATATGCTATAGAATAATCAACCCACACAATAAAGAAGTAAAGCAATCAAATATGGATGTGTGTGAATCAAAATTTATTATACCCTACCAAACGTGTATGTATAGTTGACAAGCAAGTAGAGGACAAACACTAGAAGCACAGGGCGTAGCAAGTATTATTTAAATGAATGAATAAAGCAAGTGTATACAAGTATGCTCAAAATTACTCAATGTGTATGTGGGTTAATGTAATAAATAATTTTCTTTTTTTATATATTATAATTTATTTAATTTAATTAATTTATTTATTTTGTTTTCTTAATTTTTTTAATTTTAATTTCTTTTTTTATACAATATATGTATCTAGACCACTTTATATATCTGTAACATGCATAATACAAGTGATATATAATATAAGAGTTTTTATCAGTTGTGCCTCTATGAGATATTGTAATTTCAGTTATGCCCCTCCCTTTTTGAGAATATAAATTGTGCCCCCAACTTTTTGTCGTTCTATCACTTGTGCCCCTCCGTTAGTATAACCATCAATGGGTTAAACTTAACCATGGTTTTTTTAAACCATAGTGTAGTAAAGAGGGGCATAAATGTCCAGAGTTCTTCTTCATCATCTTCATTCTCCATTTGAGTTCAAATCAACATCGCTTGTATCAGAAACAATTGGGGAAGAACATCCCATTCGAGAAGAACATATACCTCGACTCCTGATTTCAAGACTGTCGTTCAGCGGTGGCTTCTGAAGGTAAAAGGACAAGGCACGTGTGTATGTTCAGTTGTTTTGGAACTTTAGACATTTGAATGGACAAGGTGCATGCATATGTTGGCTTTCTCCAGAACTTCAGACAATTTGAATCCAATTTTGGTTCATAACATGGATCATATGATAGGAATTTTGTGTTCAATCGAGGAAGTCACTGGATCTGGGATGATGGAGGAGGATTTTGGGGAAGGGTGGTAGTGGTGGGGGAGGAGATTGAGGTTGTTGAGGAGGAAGTTAGGGCGACAGAGGAGGTCTTGGCAGAGGGTTGGAAAGAGGAGGAGGTCAGGATGCAGGAACATGAGGAGGTTAGGGCGGTGGAGGCAAAGATTGGGGCAGATGAGGAGCTCGCAGTAGGAGGAGACATGGGCGTAGAGGGAGGTGCAGGGACGGACGGGGAGGAGATGGGAAAAGGAGCTGGGTAGTGGGGAGGAGCAGGGGTGGAGCGGAGGAACGATGGCGAAGGGGGAGGAGCTAGGTAGAGGGAGAGGGTAGAGGGGGAGGAACTGGGCAGAGGGAGAAGGGTAGAGGGGGAGGACCGGTGCAGAGGAGAAGGAGCGGGGCCAGAGCGAGAGGAGTGAGTCGAAGGGAGAGGGGTTGGGCGGAGGAGCTGTACAGAGAGGGTGGAGCTGGGCAGAGGGGGAGGAGCTGGGCGAAGGGGAGGAGCATGGGTTGACGAAAAGGAACCAGGCAGAGGGAGAGGAGTGTGGCAGAGGAGCTAGGCGGAGGGGGAGGAGACGGGCGGAGAGGGAGGAAGAGAAGGGGGAGGAGCGGAGGAAACAAGGGAGGAGGAAGACGATGACTTTTTAGTCCTTTTTTTAAATTTAATTCCTATTGTGTCCTCGGAGTTAACATACGTTTGCGTTGGGGATGGATGGAAATTAACCCAAAGGACACAAGTGATAGAACGACAAGAAGTCATGGGCACAACTGATATTCCCAAAAAGGGAGAGGCATAACTGATATTGCAATATCTCGGAGGGGCACAACTGATAAAAACCCATAATATAAAATGTATAATAATTATACAAAAGCAAGAAAAGAGTCAAAGAGAACAATCCTTTTATTTTTAAAGGTTTAAATTAATTATAAACTATTTATAATAATTAGTAATAACATAAATTATATATAATGCTGTATATATATATATATATATATAAGTTGTATAGGGTATACTATATGTAATATAGATAAAAATAGTCACCAATTACCAAATAAAATCTTTGTATGTTTTTCAAATATTTTTCTATTTTCATGGATTTTCGCGGATATTTTGCAAAACATTTTGTATTTTTTTTAAAACTAAAAAGGTACAAACATGAACTCTTAAATAGGATCGGATTGATTTGAGATTTAAAAATAGGAAGTGCCCTCTAAATATCTCAAAATCAATTGCAATAGATAGATAATGTAATATATAAAAATATTGAAAATAATAATAATTTTTGATATTTTCAAAAATATTTTGCAGGATTTTCAACTTTAGCAAGGGTTTGCTAATTTTCAGAGTTTCATTTGAGATTCTGTTTATGAGTTTTAGACTGGACTTAGAAAATAGAGTGATATGTAGTACGTATTTTTCGGAACTTTTCTAAAAGGTTCTATGATTTATTTTATTTTTTAAGTCCAACATGGAATAAAATATTTCTAAATGATTTTTAATAAATATTAAATGCATGCAAAAAGGAAAATAAAAATATGACTCTCAAGAGTGAGGCCCATGAATAAGTGTTGAACAAGGTTGATCCGAGGAATGTCGTGGTGGGGGCACTTATCCTACAGATTTCTAAATATCTCCTAGGCTTCATTTATGGAATTGTGTGGTCCTGGGGAGAAATTATTGACACATTCTCGCATCTGATTGAAACGAACGAGTGGATAATATCTCTAGAGGAACACTGACTTCAGTTCCTCCTAGGTCATCATGACCTTCTCTAGATGGTTGATCCAATAAAGAGCCTTATCTTGAAGGTTGAAGGGGAAAGCACTCATCTTGACTACACCCAACGGAATGTTGGAGTAGCGAGTGGTACGACAAATGCGAGAGAACTGTTGAAGATGGATGTAGGGATCTTCATTCAAATTCCTATGGAAGGAGGGAAGAAGAAAAAAACTGCAATTTTAGTTTGTAATGTCCATGGACTACAAGGATCTGTGTCCACTCTATTGTCTGGCTTGCGCCAGAATTGTAAGTTTCTTTGAGAGTGGATCTGGGTCTCTCTCTGCTTGGATCATCTACGGGCACTCCATATTGTCCATCTTTCAGTTCATTATCTCCTCCTCCCATGTTCTCTCTCTCTCTCTCTCTCTCTCCTCAAATCATTCGGCATTTCTTAGAAACTAACCATGTTAAGAGCATGATCTATCAGTTGTTGTTGTATAACCTGGATGGATCCGAGCAGTTGTGCATTCATGGTGTTCTCATCGACATGTCCCTGATTTGGCTAGTTCGGTCTCTTTCCTTGAAGAGCCATCTCCTAATAAGACTCGAAGGATGTGATCTGCATGGGGTCCAGTGTTGATTCTTCATGGAAAGTTGTATGCTGTTCATATTGCAAATCTTTTGCACCAATTGAGATGGATGATCTGTAATTAAGGTTGATTCTAGATGTATGTGAATGAAGCGATTGATATTGACTAAAATCGATTTCCATCCCTAAGGGGGAATGACGGAACAAGAGTGTTCCTGGTTTACTAAAATAAAGGATCAAGTCAAGGAGTACGGTGATCAGTTTGCAAGATACGAAATGCTTCTTGGGAATCACCTCAAATTATTGAAAATGTTGAATCCATGGAATCGATATCTGTGTTGATGGGGTCCCAACTAATCCATCTAAGAGATGACATCTTAGAGATAAGCAGAGTAGATGAGTATTGGACTATGGTGATGAACAATAGATGAAAATGAAGAGGGAAACAATGGGAGGCTTGAAGTGAGCAGGGCAAAAAGAAATAAAAACTTATTAAAAGAAAAATGACGCAAGTGCTCAAGACTGGATTTTTAACCTACATCTAATTCAAACTAACATAGTACAAGTATGGCTTCACCAACCTAACACAATGTGAAGCTGTGAGAGTTTAGCTATTTTTATCTTTTCAATTTTATTATTATTTTTTCTGGCAATCTTTGAACAAGTCCATAGAAGCTAACCCCATACAAGAATGAGTACTGCTAGAATAAATCCAATACTTTCCACTTCCTTTGTAACTCGTAGCCTATACTTTCTCAAGAGATCCTTTATATTGGGTATGGATCCACTATTCAGACAAATATTAGAGGAGGAAGCTGATAGGTGAAACCACAACTTACCCTACAAGTGAGGTACTCGGACACAAGATGATGAGGCAGATACACTCATGATGGTGTAGCATAAGCTCAATACTTCGGACAAGTTTGTATGTTCTACACGAGGCGAGACACCTTCGTCGGCAAGGACCTACGCTCCTACATATGATAGAAGCTCCAATACTTCATGAATCCAATCAATAGGACGGTAGTATTCAGGTTGGGTTTTCGCTCCAATCATTTTGTGTTGTTACTCACTAAGTTTGGGTAATAGCTGAAAATAATGTGGGCTTTATGAACCAGAAACAATGATTGTTTGTTATGAATATTAACTAAAGTCAAATTTTATTAAACAATCCCCTTTTTTCATTTTTTTTGTATTTTCCAAAATAATACTCATAATGATTTTTGTTTCTTCTTTTTATCGTAGATGATACAAAAATGGGAGAGAAGTCGGAAAAACCATGCAAGTTGATACTAAGGTGGAATTCTTACCATAGTATCTAAGGATGCATGTAAAGTTAAAAAGACATGCTTCCCTGCTCTCTCCTTGCGGGATGCATGGTTAATAAATATTTACAGTGCATGCATGATATGCAAAATGAGTGAAATTTCCCAAAATAGGAACTACTATTAATTGTAAAGAACCGTATGTTCATTATTCGGAAAAGAAACTCAAATGTTCGATCTTCGAGACTCATTGTTATAAGCCGCAACATATCCTGCGAGCACTATATAGAGTATCTTATAATGTTCGATTTAAAGTCTAAATTGTCAACAATTTAATTTTACTAGATCTGAGCATAGTGAACTATTGGCACATGCTTCTAATTAGGCTTTGGACCTAGTTACTGTATCAAGCAATCCTAAGTTTATAGTCTCATTCAAAGAAAAAATAAAATGAAAAGCTCTAATCAGGAGAAAAAAATAAAATGAAAAATATGGAGAATAAAAGGAAGAAAGAAAGGAAAATGCGAAAAAATCGACGAGGTCACCGGGTGAACAATCACCCAGGCAATGGACCTCATAGTGTAAATGTTCAAAATGTCCAAGTCATATATTATTACAATTTAATAATGTAAAAATAAAAGAGTCTTTCACTCACAAAAATGAATAGAAAATGCTACACTAAAATATTACTCCTCCCTCTGTCTCTATTTCTCTCTCTTTCTCTCTCTAATCAGCCTATACAAAAAAGGTCAATCTCCTCATAGCTCGAGTGCATCGGCTTCCTAAGAAGTTGGCTTTGCCACGTGGTCCCTCGTAACAAAGTCAAAAAAGAAAGATGTTGGAATCAGATAAAATAATTATTCATATAATGGAATAAAAGAGAGATAATTTTGCATGTAAATATTTACACTAAACCTATTCTAAGCGCTGCTCCCCAGCGAAGACAACATTTGATCAAACGACTCTACGAAGGAGGTCGTGCGATCTCATGAGATGAGATCATAGTCGATGAGGTTACCGCTTCACGAAAGATAATTAAGTCAACAATTAACCTGCATATGAAAGATAAAACATTGCCATAAGAAGTGAGCTAAAATTTATTATGACCAAGATAAAACGTATGTGGTGTGCAAGTAGTCTGGGTATCAAACCACTGAGAGCTACAAGGATAGACAAATAATTATTGTATACAATGATAAACAAAAACTTTTTTATGCATTTTTGGGTTTTAAAATTTTCGTGGTCTTTAGTGATATTTAATTTTTATGGATTTTTAATCTTATATTTTATGTTTTCAATTTTAGAATTCTTTTCTTTTTATATTTTTTGATTTTTCATTTCCTTTTCTTTTTAATGTGGAATAAGTACATATATATATTTATGTGTAATCTATGCAATATTATATATATATATATATATATATATATATAAATTCAGTAAATACGAATAGGAGCAGTCCTTTTTATTTTTCTAAAAGTATTAAAAATATTAATAGGTATTCACCGTAGTAGAATCATTACCAATGGCACGATGTGCGCCTAAATGCGAAAAGACATTGCAAGCTTTGTTATGATGAAACCTAAATGTATAAAATTATATATATGTATGTATATAGTATATATAGGCTTTTATATTTATAAATGTAGATAAAATATCGAAAAATAAAAAAACAAAATTATTTTCTATTTTTATTTTTATCTATTGTAATTTTTTATTTATTTTCTCTAATTTTTAGGTATTTGGAAGGTCTAAAACACTCCAAAATAGTGAGTAATTAAATAGGACAAATTATTTTGAGATTTAAAAGTAAAAAATAATTTCAAAATTTATCAAAACTATTTTTAATGTGCACTATAATATAAATAAAAATATTTAGAAGAAAACTTTTTTTGATTGTATTAAATATTTTATAGAATTTTAGGCTTAGTTTTTCAATTTTTAGAGATTTCTTTTGACATTTTTTGTTATTTTTGTTAGTTGCTATATTATATAGTAATATATGACATCTATTTTTTTAAGAATTTTAAAAATTATTTACTATTTTTTTTGTTTTTAATATCTGAACATTGAATAAATAACTCTTAGATTAATTTCAATAAATGGAAACTGCAATGAAATTACAAATAAAAATGCAGGCGCATAACAACATCATTTAAGGAACAACCTGTAATTGTTTCAACATTTTTCTAGGACATGAGCTATTTAATCCAAAATAAAACACATAAAATTATTTATACAATTTTATCAGTGGTATATTTGTAATAGAAATAATGTCGAGGGTCTCAGTGCAAAAACTCCCAAAGTTTAACACGTAATTACACTTTTTAAAGAATAAAATTTCATTACAAAAATGGTGGTAAACCACTGCAAAATTCCCACATCACGTGGTAATTCACGTAAGGAGAGCTGGCATGGACCCCAAAGTAAGTTCCAATAAAAGCAAGGATGTACATGCAATTTTTGCATAATTTTTTGCATTATAAATTATGTTTACAAGCCTAAATTAAAATATATAAAGAACAAGGGGTTTGGTGATGATTACCCCACAACATGTGCGCCATCTAATAGCTCTGGATTTCTCACTTAAGCGCATCCAACAACACTGAGGCGCATTACTTTGGCTTGGATCAGGGGGCAGAGAAAAGATTTGGCATGCGGTTGTAATCCGACATTATTGGGGCCATGCAAAAGAATATGGAAGATTAAATTCTCACAAAGAATAGGGAATAATAAATTCTTCACCGTCCTTCGATCTCCAAAAGCACGTGCCTCCGGTGGTCTTCTTCATCTCTGAGAAGCTCCAAGACTTCTTGGAAGGCATCTGCATCCACTGTTACCTTCAAGAAGGACCAGGACCCAGTGATGGGGTCATGGTGTCATGTTAAGCACAAAGGTCTAGGAGGTCCTTTTCTTAGACCTAACTCCCCTCGAGTGGGGTTTTCTCTTCCCCAAACCCGAAGTATTAAAAAGGGGAGGCGTAGGCTAAGTCTTAGAAGACATTATTAGTGGAGGTCGAACTGAAATGGAAGGGGAGCGATGAGGTCCAGTGAGGAGGTGGAGGTGAGCCTCGATCTTCGAATCTAAAGCAGATCTGGGTGGATGGATTGGAGCATATGACGGAGAAATGGAAGGTGAAGATGATGTGGTGCTCAGTAGTGGTCTAAACAAGGGTTATACGGGCGAACATTGGCCAGAGCTTCTAAAACTTCGATGTATGCTAGATCTACAAACTATACTACTACAATCATTAAAATGTAAAATAAAATGAAGAAATAAAATGCAAGAATAAAATGCAGGATTAAAACGCGATATTAAAAGCCTAAACTATTAGCTCAATCAAGGGTGTTTGAGGCTCAAGGAGAAGAGGCATGGTGAAGGTGGAGCTCTGCAATGGGATCTAATTCCTCCTCCTTATCCGCACCGATAGGGCTAGGAGCTAAGCTTTCAATGGAGGCTCATCGTCGGGGGTCCCTTTGTGGTTATGAGTGAGAAAGATCGATCAAAAGAAAAATGGAAGCTAGAGGCAGGTTGTTAAAGAGAAGGGTTCCAGCCAAAAAGTGGAGAGGTTGTTGGAGGCTCGATTGTGGTAGGTGGAGATTCGAGCATGGGTGTGGAAGAGTGACGAGCGGGCTACAATAAGTGAGTTTCTCGATGAAAATGGGGAAGAGGCAAAGGTGTAGGAAAATGGAGAAAACGAGTAGGATAGGCTTTGACAGGGGCGGGGGTTGGAGGTTGTACAGTTGACCCGTCGGATAGAGCAACGATGGCATCTGGTCCTTCCACGTGGATGAACTAGAAAAATGGGATCCTTAAATCCGCTATAAAATTGTTAAAAATTATTAAATGATTTATTTTTTTGACTAAACATAAAAAATACTTGTAATTTTATGTAGTACTTGTCTATGATTTTTATCTATTTTTACAAGTTAATTTATTATATGTTATTATTTGCATGTGTATATATAGGTAAATATAAATGTATATTGTCTATTTTTTTTTAATTTGTTTTTTAATATATAAAGGCATTTTATGCATTTATATCTTAGTTAAATATATATATTTAAATATTTTTTGTACATTTTTCTGAATTTATTTATGTACTTAAATAATTATGTATGTTAGATATATATAAGTACATGTACTAAAGTATCTCATTTATTTTAATGTATTTTTAATTGTTTTATTTTAATTTTAGTATGTTCATGTATTTTAAATAACATTTACAAATTTATAGAAATGTAAGAAAGTTAAAATTTTAAAGAACAAATGTATTGAATATCATTACAAGTATATTATACAATGAGGGCCCCAAAACTGACTTTTGCATCTTAACTTCAACTTGAATGAAACCACCTTCATTAAATAGATAATTATATTTTATGGTAATAGATGTGACTTTGATGAATTTTGAGTTTGTATATAGAAGATGCGGGTATATAGTGTTTTCTTTGCGGCTTTTTATTTTGGGTGTCCCGACCACACTATGCATTATTTTTTAATGAAATGAATTTTGTATTTTTCTTTGTATTTTTATGTACAATTTTAATGTACAATGTCTATTGATTTAAGGTGTAAAAATAAGAAAATAAAATAGATCCTAAAAGGAATATTATTTTCAAATCAAAGGGTTTTTTATTGTATTTTTTGTACAATTTATTGCCTTATCTCCTCGACTTTATTCCTTGTCGACTAAGTCATCTTGATGATTGGGTCTCATGGGCTAGGTTCACGTAGTATCTTTGACCCTTCAATTTTTTGTTTTCTTCCTTAATTCTTTTATTTTGGGGTTAAATACAATATTAAATACATTATTTTATATAATATTTATTATAAATCATTGAGTGTTTATTTTTACAAATTAATGATATATGTATACATTTAGCCGGGGATTTAAGGCCAAAATGATTGAATAAAGGTGATGAAATGGAGATTCATCACCACCTATATTTTTCTTCACTAGTCCCTAGCAAACAGTTATGTAATAAGTGCAGAAAAAGAGAATAAAGAAAAGAAAGAAAGAACTTGGAACAATTTTCAACTTTTGAACTTGTCTTAATAAAATTAAATTTTGGAGCTCAGTTAAGACATTTGGATTCTTGTCCTATTCGAAACCACATTAATGTTAGAAAGTGTGACACAATATCCCTTAGGTTCCATAATCCTATTTTCCAATTCAATTCACAGTCTGTTAAGAACCACCTTCTCAGTTGCATAATCTCGCAATCTTGGAACGGCAGAATCGTGAGTGAATTATTCAAATCTTCCTAGAGAACTTACTGAACTACAAAGGAGTCAGCTCCCCTAGTAACTCATCCTCATGAAGACAGATATTCCCTTCTAAGACAGGTGTTGCTAGTTTTACAACCGAAATGGGGGAGAAGCAAGAAGAAATGGGAAGAGAAGTGGGAATGGACAAATTTAATCTTCATTCCCTTGTGAAGTTGGGTCAGTTAACTGAGTCTTCACGATGAAGCTGGCTTTTTCTGGAAGCTCAACTTTTTATGTTATTTTTTGTATGGGCTTCTTTTTGGATTTTTCTTTAACTTTACATTGCTTATGCATTCTTGTTTGTGCCCCGATGGATATAGAGTCTTTCGGTTAGCCCATGTTTTTAGGTCATGGAAAAAGTTGTGCCAAAAAACCATTCCTCCTCCGAAACATTGTCTCAATCAAGTCTCTAGTCTTTAGATATGATTGGAACCAGAAGAAGTCGGTTAGAGAATTAGTTTTGGCAATCCCCATGAATGGTTTTTGAGCCACCCTTGATGAAGTGACCTAGAATCGTCCCGACTTAGACTCCAAGATCTTTCAACAATCGATCTGGGTTGAGCTAAGTATTAAATGTGAGGTTTCTAGTGAAGCCATTGTCTCAACTGTCATACAGATGATATGATGGATTCATGTTAGACACATGAGTCGACACCTAACCATAGTCTCATGGAACCAAAAGAATTAAGTCAAGGTGACCTGAAGAATCTCAATCCAATCCTTAATGGGTTCCTCTAAAATTAAGTGCATTACGGTCTAGACCAAGCTCCAATCTTCAGACTTTCATTTGGACTTGTTCAATTGTCTACATCAGTCCGAAAAATGTAAAACTTATGCACAATGAAAGAAAACAATTTTGTGAAGCAATTTTCTAGTTTTAAACTTTTTATGGATTTTGAAAAAGTTTTTGCACATTTTAATGCAATTTTTAAATCATTTTGCAATTTTTTTAGTGTTTTTTTGAAGAATTCGCAAATTTTTTAGATTTTTCCATAAGGGTAGGTAAAAGAATTATGTGCAGATATTGAAATGGATGTGCATTAGTATTTACAAGAGTTGATTTAAGAATTCAAACCTGGCATTTATACAAATAAAGTTAGTTGTTATTTATTGGTTTTTTTATAGTTGATATATACAAATTGTTTTCGGGCTATTATTCCTCGTAACAATGTACAAGTTCTTCAAAAATAATTTCAAATATATTTAATGAACATTTTTTAAAACTTAATTTTTCAAATAACTTTTGCAAACATTTGCAAAATTTTATAATCATTTTGCAAAGATTTTTCAAATAGCATGTAATGATTTTGCAAAGTAATTTTACAACCATTTTCCAAATAATTTGCAAACTGAATTTTAAAAAATTTAATTTAAGTAAATGAAAATATTTTTGTAAAAATTTGAAAAATATTTCTAGAATTGTTTGAAAATATTTCACAAAAGTTTTTTAATGGTTTTCAAAAAAAAATCAAGACATTTTACAACCATTTTTCAAATCATTTTACAAAATGTTTTTAAACTGATTTATTATTCATATTTACAAAGATTTTTTGAAAATTTTTATATATATTTATAGTGTTTTCTATAAAACTAATTTATTGTATTATATTCTTATCCATATAGTATGTTAGCCATATTATTAAGAATTTGCAAGTATGAGTAGTATATACAACGTATATACGACCCCCTATACTTAGCTTGAGCTATGTCATCATTGGTAAGAGAGAAAAAGGAAGACATAACTCATGCTAACTATAGGGAATCCTATTCTACAACCACAAAAATAAATAAGGGTAAGTCGACCGCCCCCACCCCATAATTGTAACAAACTACTCTTAAGTATAGTCGATCGTAAACAATATAGGGATGATCGAGGAACAAAATGCACAAAATAAATAATCTCATATTTCCCCCTTATACTAAGAGTAAAATATCTCTAAGTATAGACAGAATGTTTAAAATTGAGAGACAAGAGAGTGAAACAAAAATGAATAACCCAAGGAAACTTGCCCCCACCACATAATTGGGATGAAGTGAATCCTAAGTATTGCACAAATGATCATAGTGAGTGCAACATAAATGAAAGAATTGGAAGAATGAAAATTAAAAGAAGAGAAGATGAAAGGAGAAAATAAAAAAATCTAATCAAAGGTATTTTTTGGAGCATTGTCCAGCTCCATGGTAGCTATTAAAGTATTTAATTCATCATAAAAAATAACTTGTACAGTGTCGACAATGATCATGAATGTATCATGCTCTAAGTACAGCTTCAGCAATTGATCAATGACTATGATGAGTTGTGTGTCAATTGACAATTCTTATATCAGAACACTTCTGTTATCAAGCTCTTTAATTTTCCTTGGAATAATCTTCAATTTCGCATCAAACAACTATATATCTAGGTTCGAGGGTCTTTCTTCTTATATGCTTGTCATGCCAAAGTTTGACCTTCTGCTTGTACATCAAGTTGTTGTCGTGTAGTATCTGAATTCTAGGATTCTTTTCAGATCCCATTTTCTCTCCTGACCACCTTTTTGTGAGTCGAGGTTGTTGATATTCACTGCCCATACTGTCTTGTGAATCAATTCCACGGGCAGGTGGCATGCCTTTACATAGACAAGAGGGTTGGGCGACATGCCCAAGGGAGACTTATAGGTGGTTCTGTATGCCAAGAGAATTTAATCTAGGAGTTGTTACCAGTTCTTTATATCCGGCCTCACAAGCTTCTACAAGATTGTCTTGATTTATTTGCTTAATAGTTATTTCAAGCCATTTGACTACGGATGATAATGAGATGTGACCCAGTCAACGATGTCATACTCCTTCATTAATATCTTCACCTCATTATTGATGAAGTGGTTGCCATCATTTGAAATCAAAATCTTTGGAATCCCAAACAATGAGATGATGCTATCTTTAAGGAATATGCAATTTATTTTGTTAAATGCGGCTCAAGCTAGAATGGCTTCCACCCATAGACTCACACAATCTACGATGAGCAGGAAGTATTCGAATCCCTGACTATTAGGAAATGGACCCATGAAGTCGATGCTCCATGCATCGTACACATCATATATCTAAAAATTTGAGGGGCATGTTGTCTTCAACACCAAGAGTTTTCCGCATTTTCTAACAGTCAGTATAAGCTTTCATATGTTCATTCACAAGCTTCAAAAGTGTTGGCCACCAGAGGCCACATTGCAGTATATTCGACGTCGTTCTTCTTCTAGAATGTTGTCTACCAGACTCAAGCTTATGGTAGTGCTGGAGGACAATTGTGTTATCCTCCTGAGGAATATACTGATGCCATATGCTATTCGCTCCTTCCTTGAACAAATATGGATCTTCTCGTTGGTAGAATTGGATGTCGGACAAGAACTTGTCCATCTTGTTCTTTGTCCAATATTATAGACTACCCCAAAGATGAGGTAGTTCCCAATACATGCATACCGTGGAAGAGACCTAATGCTGAGGATGGATTCATCTAGGAAGGTGTATGTGAATGGTGTGAATCTCAGCTCAGTATTTGGTCTTTCAATTCTGGATAGATGACATGCCACCACATCCTGAACTCCAGGTTTATGACAGAGTGGTCAGTGACAACTACGATTTTAGATCCAATAAGGTATGATCTAAAATTTTCTAAAGCAAAAACTATTACCAACAACTCTTTCTTGGTGACCTTATAGTATATTTATGCTCCATCTAGAGTCTTGATGGCATAGTGAATAACATAGGGTAATTTATCCCTTCTTTATCCTAAAATGACCCCAACTGTAAATTCTGATGCATCTGTCTTGATCTCGAAAGGAAGAGACCAATCGGGTGGCTGTAGGACCGGAGTCTGATTGACCAATTCTTTCATCTAATAAAAAGAATAGAGAACCTAATAATCTACAACAAACTTGGTCTCCTTGCAAAGTAACTCAGTGAGAGGTCAGGGTAGGTTTGTTGAAGTCATTGATGGATCGACGATAGAAGCTAACATGCCAAAGAAATGACCTCACATTCTTCACATTCTGAGGCGAATTTAGTTTAGCAATCACATCCAACTTCGTTGGGTCGACCTCCATGCTACACTTTGAGATGATATGGCCTAGCACAATACCTTATGTCACCATGAAGTGGCTCTTTTCACATTAATGTATGAGATTGGCATCATGGCACTTCTGTAGTACTCTGTCTAGATGCATAAGGAATGAATCAAAACTGACAGCATAGATGGACAAATCATCCATGAAGACTTTAAGAAAACTCCCGACCATGTTAGTGAAGACTACGAGCATGCACCTCTAGAAAGTACTTGGAGCGTTGAAAAGGCCAAAGGGTATTCTTCAAAATGCATAAATGATGAACGAGTACGTGAAAGTTGTCTTCTATTGTTCATCAGGGGTGATAACCACTTAATTGTAGATGGAGTACCCATCAAAGAAGGAGAAGTACTCTTTCCTTGCATGTCGCTTAAGAACTTAATCAATGGATAGTAGAGAGAAATGGTCCTTCTTTGTCAATAAATTCCGGTAGCACAAGTCAACACTCACACACACCAAGATGTCGGTACTCGGGAAGAGATCTTATCTCCTTGGTTATTCATTACAACAGTGAGCCCAAATTTCTTGAAAACTACATGTTGTGGGCTCACTTATTTGGAATCAAAGATGGGGTAAATGAAGCCTGCTTCAAACCACTTCGTGATTTCCTTCATTACAATGTCTCGAAGATTAGGGTTTAATCTTCTCTGAAATTCTTGGGACAGTTTGCAGTCGTCTTCGAGATAGATGTGGTGTGAACATGACCTTTGATTTATCCCTCGAAGACC
The DNA here is from genome assembly GCA_037367405.1 of Ottelia alismoides. Lineage (NCBI taxonomy): Eukaryota > Viridiplantae > Streptophyta > Magnoliopsida > Alismatales > Hydrocharitaceae > Ottelia > Ottelia alismoides. The sequence continues at coordinate 49,125 of JAZKJV010007909.1, forward strand.
TGAGACTTTAAAAACTAAGTGCCTTGCGGTTCTTTTCTAGAACCTCAAGAATTCATGATTCTTGATTTGGGGTTATCCTGTTGTTGATGATAACCTGCTACATGTATTCTTTGCCCGCAAGGAAAGCATACTCCAATCCTATTAGGATTTGTCTGAGTTCTATAATTGTTGAACTGACTCGGTGGCCACTTCAAATACTATGCTCGTAGATGGTTGTGATGTTAATGTCAATGAGGTGGTTCTCACCTCTGTCACTACCAACTCTGAAATAAATGTGTTGAACAGATCAACAACGAATACTTCTTATTCGATCTAGCACGATTCTTCTTCAAACGTGCTAATCAGTTATTGGAATTCATACTCGGTTTCCTAATCGGTAATCAATCATGGGTTGACTTGCTATCTAGGTCCTTCTCCGAGGAGAGGAATTCATGTTTGACATTGCCTTTGAAGAAATTGATCACTCTTTCATATCTACAATATCTCAGTATGCTTATGATTATTCCCTACCTATATCAGATGTGGCTTTCAGCTCGTTAACCATGTCATTGGTCACTTTATTAGTGCATGCGGGGAAAGTGACCTTTCCAGATCCGATGTTGACAATCGCCTCACCTGTACGAAGGAACGGTCGACCTGTAATGTTAGGAGTTTGGAGTAACAGTGTTTGGGAGTCCAAGTCTAGGACTACAGGGTCAACAATAAATTTCATATCCTTTGTATTTGTTATAACATCCTCCAACATTACTATGGGTATCTTAACATATCAGCCTAAAAATTGCAGAATCATTCTTGTAGGCTTAAGCGGTCCAAGCCCAAATTCTTGCAGTAGCGTGGATGGCTTAAGGTTTGTTGAAGACCCGCTACCAAGTAGAGTCCGCTTAAATACTTCGTCAACAATCTTGCATCTGATGTTGGGTGCTCCCCTGCCTTTCTAATTTTGAGGGAGGTCACTGATTGCAATTATTGTGGTCATGGTTAGGATATGTTTCTATCCTCTATTGTGTCTATTCTTGTGGCTCCGACGCTCCGAGGTCCATGCTTGTTTCAATCCTTTCTTCTCTATTGGCATGTATTCCATGGCATTCATGATTGACATGTTCATGATAAGATTTTCAATAATTTCAACCACTCCTGGGTCAGACAATGCATGTTTCAATTTTATGTTTGGTTGGTTTTTTTCATAGCTTCATGAATTGGATTATTCACAGAAGAAAATTCAATGTTCTTAATTATATGCTTATTATAGATTGTTGGCCAATAGATGGGCCGCCATGCAAAACAGACGAAAACTTATTCACTTGAGATCTGTCTTCATCGAGTTGCTCTAGATCAGTTTCTAGCACGAGCTCCTTCTGCGTGGGTCCTTCTCAACTTTAGCACTTCATTTCTTTTTGCTATTTTTTTGCAATTTTTCCTTGTATGAGGTGTTGGTTATGGTGCTGCTCCTCCCCCATCTTCTTCCTCACTCGGCTTGGTTGTTGGACCAGTTGATGCAGAAGATAACACTCAAGAAGATGCTTTATTTTTCCCCTTAGTAGCGGCAGATGAAAACAGTACTCTACTGCTTCTGAGAGTCACAACAATACACAACAGATAAGTTGAAGTACCTGACTCTGTTGGATACGTTGAGACATCACAAACTAGCTGCTATTTGTGCTTTAAATTTTTAGGGTTTGCATCAATTTACGCTAAGATTGGATTTTTGGTGGCAGTGAGGTCGTCTAGATTATGGGTCATCTATACGAGGCCTTTGCATTGTTGGGCCAAGCAATCCAAGGCTAGGTTCACTGTAAAAGCCTTGGATGATTCGACATGATGACCACATAGAAGTGATACAGTGGAGGCTAGGAATGTTGAGAATCGTGTTGAGGAGGAGGAAGTTGATGCTGATGAAATTATAGAGAAGCAGGATACTGGTTATGAAAGAACCCTCATAGTAGTGATATGGCTGATCTTGGTGGTCTGCGGGTTGATGGTACTGTTGTTTTTGCATCCAGATGTTCAGCTATTGTGGAGGTTGTTGTTATAGAGGCTGGTTCGACTGGACAAACCTACAACCCTGATGTTGGTTATACGACTAAATAGCCAATGATTTTGCTGTTGTTGTTTGCTTGGACGTGCCAATTGGGCATCATTGTTCGAGATACTGTTCACCTCTTAGATGACACGTGGTGGTGGTGGTGGTGAGAATGGATCATAAGAAGGGGGCTGGAGCTCTGGCTAGTATAGCACAATCTGCTGAGACGACAGCGTTGATTAGTTAGGTGCTTGCATGTAGTATAAATGTTGGACTTGAGGTTGAGCTGCACTTAGTTGAGGCTATTTCGGAGATGAGGTCTCTTTCTGCTTATCAAGAGTGGTGGCGGCCATGCTCACATATTGTACGGCTCTGATTGTGCTCACAAGCACCTCTAGTTGCATTAAAATTTGATCCAATATGCCCAGGTGTTGGGTCCTCTTTTCGATCACGGACAATTTCTCAAGATCTTATGATGGTTTCTCGATAATATCAACTTTGGACAAGTAGATCTTAGTAATGTTTACGTTGGAGCTCTTGTCCTTGTCCTACTCATTAGATGTCATCGTATTGATGGGTTTGTGGTGGATATGCGGATGTTGCTAATAGTATCGGTATGAGGATAGAGTGACCTCTCCTTTTACCATCTCTTCAAAGATTGCCAAACATCATCCTTATCCTTGTTGAAATGTGAGCCACCACATGCGGCATCTACTAGCCTCAGGAGTGAATCCCCTGAAGAAGTGTTGGACAAGGCTGGTCCGAGGAATGTCGTGGTGGGGGTACATCTCCTACATATCTCTATATCTCTCCCAAACTTCATGTATGTACTCATGTGGTCCTTGGGAGAAATTATTGATTTGTGCTTGCATCTAATATATATGACCGAGTGGATAATATTTTTGGAGAAGCGTTGACTTCAATTCCTCCCAGGTCATCATGAACTTCCCTAGACGGTGGATCCAATAAAGAGCCTCGATCATCTTGAATACACTGATGGAGTGTTGGGGTAGTGAGTGGTATGACAAATGCGAGAGAAATTTTGAAGAGAGAAATTTTGAAGATGGTTGTAGGTCTCTTCATTTGCATTCCTGTGGAAGGAGGGTAGAAGAGCAGGAAACTATAGTTTTAGTTAAAAATATCTGTGGACTACAGTGATCTCTATCCACTCTATAATCTGGACAGCACTAATTAGGCTTAATTCTCTCTCCTCTTGGCTCATCTCAGGGCCCTCCATGGTGTCCATCATCTGGTTCATCCTCTCCTCATTATTCTCTCTCTCCTATGGTCATTCTGCATTTCTTAGAAAGCGACCATGGCAAGAGCCTGATCTTTCAGCTGTTGATGGATAGCCTATATGGATGTGAGTAGTTATGCATTCACGGTGTTCTGATCAGCATGTCCATGATCTGGCCGATTCGGTCCCTTTCCCTTTCATTGAGGAGCCATATCTGAATCAAACTTAGACGATGTGATCTGTGTAGGATCCAGTGTTGGTTCTTTACAGAAGATGTATCCCATTCAGATTGCAAATCTTTAGCACCAGATGAGATGGATTATCTGGAATTAAGGTCGATTCCATATGTATGTGAATGGAGCACTTGGTATTGACTGAAATTGATCTCCCAAAGGAGCGAATGGTGGGACAAGAGTGATCCCAGTTTATTGAAGTAAAGGATGAAGTCAATAAGTATGGTGATCTGTTCGGAAGATCTGAATGGGATTCTCGAGAATCTCCTCGAATTGTTGAAGATGTTGAATCCATGAAATCGATATCAGTGTTGGCAGGGTCCTAACTAATACCTCCATGAGACGACATCTTAGAGCGAAGAGGATTAGATGAGGATTGGAATACAGTGATGAACAATATATGAAAATGAAGAGGGAAAAATTGGGAGGCTCGAAGTTAGCAGTGCAAGAAGAAATAAAAATAGATGAAAAGAAAAAGGATGCAAATGCATATGACTGGATTTTTGACCTAAATCTAATTAAAATAAACGTAATATATGTATGGATTCACTAACCCAACATAATGTGAAGTCGTACGAGTTCGGCTATTCTTTCTTTTAGATTTTATTGTTATTTTAAGGAAATCTTTAAACAAGTCCTTAGATACTAACTCTATAGGAGAGTGACTACTACTAGAAAAGTATCCCGTACTTTCCACTTCCTTTTTAACCTATAGCTCCCACTTTATCAAGAAAATCCCTTATATTGGGTCTAGATCCACTACTAAACCAAAGAATAGAGGAGGGAGACGATAGGAGAAACCACTACTTTCACCACAAGTGAGGTACTCAGACGCAAGACAATGAGACAAACACACTCGTGAGCGCATGGCCTAAGCTCAATACTTTTGACCAGGTCGAATGTTCTACACAAGGCTTGCACACCATTGTGGACAAGGCCCTACTTGCCTATGTAGGATAGAAGCGCCAATACTTCAAGAATACAATCAATAGCAGGACATTATTCAGGTTGGGATTTGGTCTCTAATCCATATGAATCGTGCCTCACTCAGTTTGGTTAGTACATAAAAATAATATGGGCTTTATGAACCCCGAATAATGAATGTTCATTATGAATTTTAATGTTCATTACGAATTTTAATTAAAGTCAAAATTTATTAAAGAGATGCCTTGTTTTAATTTCTTATTTTCACTTTTTTGAGTATTTTTCAAAATAATACGCTTAATATTTTATTATTTTCATTTTATCCTAGGTGATATTGAAGTGGGAGAGGAGTCGGAAAAGCCGTACAAGTTGACATTAAGGTGGAAATTCCACCTTAGTATGTAATGATGCATGTAAAATTAAGAAGACTTATAGTGCTTCACAACTCTCTCTATGCGGGATTCAAGGAAAATTTTAAGTATTTACAGTACATGCACAATATGCAAAATGAGTGAAATCACCCAAATAAGAATTGCTATTAATCATGAAGGCCCATATGTTGATTACTCAGAAAAGAAACCCAAATGTTTGGCATCGGAGACTCCTCGGTGTCTGCCACAACAGATCTTGTTAGAATAGTATAGAGTCTCTCACGACGCTCGGTTTCAAGTCTAAATAATGAACAATTTTATTTGATTAGATCTAAGCGTAGAGAACTATTAGCACATGCTTCTAATTAGGATTTGGACCTAGTTACCATGTCAGGCCATCCTAAGTCTATTGGCTCATTTATAGAAAACAAAGAAAAAAATTGGAAAGTTCAAACTACGAGAAAAAAATGAAAAATAGGGAGAATAAAAAGAAGAAGGTGAATAAAACGCAATAGAAACCGATGAGGCCCCTAGGTGAACAATCACCTGGGCAATGGAACTCAGAATGTGGATGTCCAAAATGTCCAAGTCATGTATTAATACAATTATTAATGCAAAAATAATAAGAGTCTCTCTTTCACAAAAATGAAAAGAAAACATTGCTCTTCTCTCTCTCTCTCTTACTCTCTCTAACCAATATATACAGAAAAGGTCGATCTCCTTGCAGCTGAGGCGCACTGGCTTCCTCAGATCTCGCATTCGCCACGTCGTCCCTCGCAAGAAATTTAACAAAGAAATATGTCAAAAGCAGATAAAACAATTATTTATAAAAAGTAATAAAATAGAGATAATTATGTAGGTAAATATTTACACCTATCATATGAGATGCTCACTGACAATGGTGCCATTTAATCAACTAAGCACTATGGAGGCGGTCATGAGATCCCATGAGGTGAGAGTATAGTCAATGAGGTGACCGCCTCACGAAAGTTGATCAACAATTAATTCACAGATGAAATATAAAGCAATGCAATATGGTGTGAGCTAAAATTTATTATAACCTTGATAAAACATGTCTCATGTGCAAGTAGTCTGGGTGTCGAACCACTAGGAGCTACGGGGATAGACAAATAAGTATTGTCTACAAAAATAAACAACAACTATTTTTTTATGTATTTTTGGGTATTTTAATTTTTGTGGGTCTTTAACGGTTTTTTTATGTATTTTTAATCTTATATTTGTTTTGTTTTTAATTTTATATTTATTTTATTTCTTATTTTTTTAATTTATTTTTCTTTTTAATGTGTAATTAATGTATATATGTATAATAAATGTAATATATGTATAATATATATATATATATTCTATAAATACAAATAGGACTAATGCTTTTTAATTTTTAAAGGTATTAAACATATTAATCAATATCTAAAATAATAATATTAATATTAACAAGTATATATTTATATATAGGTTATTATATTTATAAATACAGCTAAAAATATAAAAAAACCACAAAATAAAATGTTTATGTTTTTTTTATATTTTTCTTTGTTTTTGTGAATTACTTTTTAGTGATTTTTGCTAACTTTTTGGTATTTTAAAAGTCCAAAATACTCCAAAATAGTGAGTATTTAAAAAGGACGGATTATTTTGAGATTTAAAAATAAACAATAATTTCAAAATTTCTCAAAATTGTTTTTAGTGTCTACTATAATATAAATAAAGACGTAAAGAAGATTTTTTTTTCTTAAATAGTTTCTAATTTTGTTATGGTTAGAAGAGTTTTTCAATTTGTTTGGTTTTCTTTCGAATGTTTTTTGTGATTTTTGGTGTGTTAATATATTATACAGTAGTATATAACATATATATTTTTGGATTTTTTAGAAATGCTTTTCTATTTTTTTGTTTTTCAATATCTAAACATGGAGTAAATAAAGCTAAAAAAAATTTAATAAATGGAAAATTCAATGAAATTATAGATAAAAATGCAGATGTATAACAACATCATTCAAAGCACATCCCATAATTTTTTCACAATTGTCAAGCACATGTTCTATTTAATAAAAAATAAAATGCATAAAATTATTTATACATTTCTAGCAGGGTATATTTGTAACAAAAAATAATGTGAAGGGTCTCAGTGCAAAAGCACCTAAACTTTAATACTTATTTACACTTTTAATATTAGTATATTTGATTACGAAAATGGGGGGAAACCCCTGCAAAATGTAGACCTCATCTGGTAGTCCATGTGAAATTAGTTGTGTGGATCCCTAAGGAAATACCAATAAAAGCAAGGGTGTCCGGGCAATTTTTACATAAACTTTTACAATATGAGTTATGACTAAATCAAAATATACCAAATATCAAGGGGGTTTGGTTAAGTTTACCCACAACATGTGTGATATATGAAGGCTCTAGATTTCTCACTTAAGCGCATCCAACGACTCTGAGGCTCATCGCCTCTTCTTGGATCGAGCGGCTAAGAATAGTTCTGGCATGGGGGTGTAATCTGACGGTGCTGGGGCCATGAGGAAGAACATGTTCTTCCATGTCCTTTGATATCCAAAAGAGCATGCCTATGGTGGTCTTCTTCGTCTCCAATCAGCTCTAAGCAATCCTGAAAGGCGTCCGCATCCACCAGTACCCTCAAAAAGGTCTAGGACCTACTCATGGGGTCATTGTATCTCACTGAGCACAAAGGTCGTCAAGGTCCTCATCTTAGACCTAACTCCCCTCAAGTGGGGTTTTCTTTACTCGTAAACTTATGGATTAAAAAGGGGAAGCATAGGCGATGGCATCGGGGCCATTATTGGTGGAGGTAGAAGTGAAATGGAAGGGGAGAGACGAGGTCCGACGAGGCGGTGGAGGTGAGCCTCGATCTCTAGATCTAAAGTAGATCTAGGTGGTAGGAGTGGATCAAATGATGAAGAAATGGAAGGGCAGGATGATGAGGTGCTCAGTGGTGGTCAAAACAAGGGTTAGATAAGAGGACAATGATCAGAGCTTCTAAAGTTGTGATGCATGCTAGAACTACATATTATACTACTGCAGTCGATAAAATGCAAAATAGAATACAAAAATGAAAAGTGGGATCAAAATACGATAATAAAAGATTAAACTATCAGCTTGAACCTTGGTGTTTGAGGCCAAGGAGCAGATGCATGAAGAAGGCGGAGCTTTGGCCAAGGGATCTAATCTCCTCCTCCTCCTCCTCGCCGACAAGGCTAGGAGCTCCGATGTCACCAGAGGCTCGTCGTTGGGGGTAACTTTGGGTTTACGAGTGAGAAAGATCTATCAAAAGAAAAAATGAAGTCGGAGGGGGCTTCTTATAAAGATGGGTTCCTTCCAAAAAGGTGGAGAGATGGTTGGAGGCTCGATGGTGGTAGGTGGTGATTCGAACATGGACGTGGAAGAGGGACGAGTGGGCTACAGTACGGTGGGTTTCTCGATGAAAATGGGTAATAGGCGAAGGCATGGTAAAATGGAGAAAAAGGGTATTTATAATAGTTTTATTTTAATTTCATTTTATACGCGTACTTTAAATTATATTAAAGAAGAAATATATGAATATTATATATAAGTATAATGTAGAATGAGGGCTCAGAACCTAACTTTTGCATCTTAACTTCAAATTGAATGAAAAAAACTTCATTAAATAGATAATTATAATTGATAAACAATGAAAGGTGAGTTTGATGAATTTGAGTTTGTATGGAGAAGATGCAGATCTGTAATTTTTCTTTGCGGCTTTTTATTTTCTGTATCCCTGACACACTGTGCATCAATCGTGAATGAAATAAATTTTTGTTTTTCTTTGTATTTTTATGTACATTTTCAAACTTAAAGTTTATTGATTTGAGGTTTAAAAATAGAAAAATAAATAGGTATCAAAAGGTCTATTATTGTCAAATCAAATTAGGGTTTTTGAGTGTATTTCAATACAATTGGTCACCCTATCTCCCTTACTTCCTTCCTTATCGACCAAGTCATCATTATGATTGGGTCTTAGGGGCTAGGGTCACTCATTGTCTTTGAAACTTCATTCATTTTGTTTTCTTCCTTTATTATTTTATTTTGAGGTTAAATGCAATATTATACACAGTATTTTATACATTATTTTTTATGAATTATTGAGTGTTTATTTTTACATGTATTTAGATAGGTATTTAAGGCCAAAATGAAAGAATAATGGTGATGAAATGGATATTCATCAAAGACTAGCAGGGATCTCTTTGCTTATTAAAATAACTTTAAAGGCTTTCATTGACACTTTAAAGGATAAGGGTGTCAGATAAATAAAACCAATTAAATTCACATTTAATGAGCATCTTCCTGGGGTATAAATGCAATTTTAATAAAGTCATGTCCATGCATGCAATTTTCCAAAAATTTAACACTATACATTACAAAATATGGGACTAAACATAAATATCCCATCAAAGAGGGGTATGTATGCAGAAAGGCCAGGCTCTCACAATAACGAGCACGTGAGGTGACCTGACAGGGGACCTAATTGTAATTAGAAGAAAATACAATGTTCTACTTGCTATACTATATGCCAATAATATGCTTAATAAAATATTTACAAGGCTAGATATTATATACGAAAAATGCATTATGGGTTCTCGATATTTACCCCTTTAGGCGCTCATCAATGATGCTTAGAGTGCCACGTGGTTCACTTATGCACGATTGGGCGGCACTAGAGGACGATGCTTCTCTTCTGATTCAATGGCCGCGAAATAAATCAGACCTCCTCCCTTAATCCAACGGTATCTGTGCATTGTAGAAAAATTCCAATAAAAATGTTGTTTATGTGCTTTGATCAATGATATCTTTAGCCTCGGGCATCCTTTCTCTTTGTTGATCAGTCCAAAATCATCTTAAGAGGTAACCGCTCCCGCAGGTTGTCCAAATGGGTCTAGGACACGCAGTGAGGTCTTGGAGGGTTCCATTTCTTCAGTTGACATATAGAATATGATAAACTTTAATTCCTTTCTCCAGAGGGATTTGAGACCCCCAGGTTTGCACAAAAGACAACGTGCTAAAGAATAGAGCTTCTTGACCCAAAATGAAGTTGTTGCATACAATGGAGTGGATGGGCGGAGGAGCTCTGTCATACGACGGAGGTAAGAGATCAGTGGACCTGTTTCTAGTAGAATTATGGTGAAATTGATGGGGATTTTATGAAAGAATGTGATTAGGATGGATAAGGTCATAATGGTGGGTCAAAACAGGGACAGAATCACAACGAATAAGGTTTGAGCTCTAAGGACTACCGAATGAAGATCTTGGAAACTAAACCTAGCTACTGATTAAATGTGTAAACTAAATGCTACACTAATTGCAAGAAGGTAAACTATTCTAAAAAATGCAAAGAAAGTAGCTCTACCTGACTGGGGGACATGGAGCAGAGAAGCTCCACCCGAGGTGCTTTGGCGAGGCTGATAACACGTCCCTCTTCCTTCTCCATGCCAACAAGTCTAGGGATTCACTCGCTGGCACTATGAAGATAAACATAGGAGCTGCTATTAGGGTTAAGAGAGGAATCACTATAGAAAAAGTGGATGGAGGAGTTTATTTGTAGACAGAAGTCAGTAGGTGTCATGGTCACGAGATTTCAGGAGTTTTGCCAATAGGTTTGATTATCAGAGAACATGGAAATATGGAGGGATGGAAGGATTAAAGATTTCGTGAAGGAGTTGAAGCGATTAGAAGCATGGTTGGAGCGCTAAAAATTGAAGAAGAAGGGGTGGCCATGAGTTATGACAAAGAACAACTAGAAGGTTGTACAATTGACCCAAGCTCAACTAACACCGGCATTTGGTTGGTATACGTTGACCAACCAAAAAAATCAAGGGATAATTGATGTATTTAACAAATAAAAAATAATAAATGATTTTATTAAATGGATGTCATGAAAAGAAAAGTGTTTATTATTTTATTTACTATTTTATGGATATTTTTATATATTTTTACAAGTGTATTTATTAGGTGCTAATTTTACAAGTATATATAGACATATTTACCTACTTAAATATTTTATTTTTACTTTTATTTTGTATTTTTATATTTTTTATATATGTACATAATTTATATATTTGTAATATGTTCAAATATGTATTTACATATTTATTTTATTTTTCTGATTTTATCTGTTTACTTAAATAAATATGTATGTATATAATATACGTATAGTATGCCTATATAGTATATTACATTATATATTCTACTGTATTAGCAATGTTTTTTATTTATGTTTATATTTTAAATATATTTCAAATAATATTTACAAGTCTTTAAATGTAAAAATTATAAAGAATGGAAATATGAATAAAATATATGTGTATATTAAACAATGGGACCCAGGATGTCGATGTTTGCATCTTAACTCCATTTTCAATGAAACCACTTTCATTCAAAAGATAATTTAATTTTATGAACCCTAAAGGGGAATTTGATTAATTTTGGGTTCACATGGAGGAGATATTGGTCGGTGATGTTCAATTTACGGCTTTTTCTCATGTGTGTCTAAGTTACACTATGCATTATTTTTCTTGGCAATTAATTTTTATTTTTCTTTGTATTTTGTGTACAAGTTTCATGTAGAACTTTTATATTTTTTTGAGATGTTTATAATGTAAACAAAAATAGATGAAGATTGACCTATAAACATTTAATAACTAGGGTTGTGTATTTATTTCTATACATTTATTGGCCATATCTCCCCCTTGTTTTTTCCCGATCGACCAAGTCAATATTGACATGGTCTCGGGGTTTAGGGCCATTCAGTAATTCTAATACTTCATTCCATTTTTTTATTTTCTTTTACTTTATTCTATTACTTTGGGTTTAAATACATGTTTTTATACAATATTTGTAGGTTAAATAATGAATGATATTCCGTACAAAATAATGCTATTTACATGCATTTATTTAGGGATTTATGGCCAAAATGAAAGAATAAAGATGATGAAATGGACATTCATACCCCGTTTGAATATCCTTTTAACACTAATATCTTAGTCTTTTTTAAGTCAGGCTAGTACTCTAAAAGGTCTCTATATCGTATAGTGATACAAGTCTGGGTATCTAAGGTATAATAGATACCAAAAAGAGACATACCTAGGTGAATTCTTAAGAAAAACTGTGCAGACAAATCGACACTCTCTTGACAGGTGCATTGATTAACACCAAAAATATACATGTGTTTAGTTAATAAGGAACTAGAGACAATCCTTGTTCCAATGTGAGGGAGAGAAGAAAAGAAAACAACCTATGCTCCCCATGATCTGGCCTTCCATGTTCACATTTAAGTCTGGCAACTAAACAGAAGGTGGATTGAATGGAAGAAATGATTTATTCCCTAGTGTTGAGGATTGTGTCCCTGTGAGACTCTCTTGGACTAGAACTTCTTCAACTCTACTCTTATAAATGCAGTATACTCTTAATATCATATCCTTACTCAATCTTTATATACACAGAGAATATGATGAATAGGGAAGTTGAGTTCCTTATGATTTAGACATGGTTAAGCTTAGAATCTTAGGGTTACAAAAACAAGAGTTCTGAATTATTTAAGTCTTGCATATGTAGATGCACAATCAAAGATTCAATTAACTTATTCATTCTTTATTTGCTCGAGGATGACCAAAGCTTAAGTATACAGTGGTGATAAATCCCTAATTTATCATCATAATATTGATTTATTGTCCCTTTGACTTAAGCAATTCATTGCCACTAATTACCAAATAATTTATTTTACCAATAGACACTTCCTAATTATTTAAACCTAATTATAGTATACAAATAGATATATTATTGTGTCCATTATTTTGTGCGCTTCTTTTATTATAAAAATCAAATAAAAATAGTTCAATATTGTATATATTTTAGTTAAAATTAAACATAAATTAAAAACAAAAAATCGTATGACTAAATAAAATAAGTATTTTTAATATGTTAAGATTACTTATTTTAATATTACTACGTATAATGATGTATTCTTAATACAATCAATTTAAATCTAAACATTAACACTTTCTAATTAATTAAACCAAATTATTACATACAAATAAATATATTATTGTGCCCATTATTTCAAGTGATTATTTATTATTAAAAAGTAAATAAAAATAGTTTAATATTATATATTTAACTTATAATTAAATGTAAATCAAATTACAAAAAATATTATGAGGAAATAAAAAAACTATTGTTAATACCTTAAAGATACTACTCTGTATAAATGATATATTCTCATTTTGAGTCTACATGAAAGTTGTATGTCGCAAAGAGATCTATAACTTTCATGTTGATCACTTTTTATTTTAACACTCCTAGCTATTCTATTTTGATTTATTTCTCTTTTAATCATTTCTTTCAATTCTGATTGGGCCACATGGTGCCACATCCTTTTGCCACGTGACCTAGCCTTATATTCACACCCGTCTTTCTTCTGGGTCATCTGATCATATTGATCAGATGACCATTGATCGCTCGCTACCACCCGCATCATGACCCTTTGATCTGATTGATCAGAGAGATCTAGGCCAATGATACGCACCCCTATTGCAGCCCTTAGATCGCTCCAATACATTGGGGAGTTTTCCCCAACCTCCAACCTTCTCCTCCAAGAGTGTGAGTTGCGTAAACTCCCAACTTCTCCGACTTATCCTAACCTCTCCATCTAACCACCCGGCCAACTTTCACCACCATCTTCTTCGTATAAATTGCATCTGTCACGTGCTAACTCTAACTCTCAAACCCCCTTACTTCCTTAGCAACTAGCAGTGGTTGAAACCTCCAACGGGAAACCTAACCTCCACTTACCAATGCCTTCAGATATGCCTCCACCTCCTCGATTTGATGTTGTCCACCATTTTCCGAGTGAAGTCCCAACCCTCCCCCTTCTCTTGTGATAGAGTAGTGAGTTTAGGAAGGTAAAAGATGGCTGATGATTCCAGTGATGACTCATGGCATGACCATTTAGGCCATTTCACGGTCGTCATCGTGACCGTTTGAGCTTTAAGGTTCGACTGACCTTGTCAAGCGAAGACCCAAGAGTCGCCCTGACCTTCAACCCAAGCCTATCCCTCCATTTGACGTCGTCTTCATCATTTAGGTTGAGTAGTTTAATTTAGTTTTCCTTTTATTCTTGATTTCTTCAATTAACTCTAGCATGTACATACACCCCCACTTCGAATTGATTCATCTACGACAATCATCGGAAATCGTTAATATTCACGAGAGGGTTCACTCACCCTCTCTGATCCTCTAGACCTCTCTCCACTTCGTACATTCGGAGGATAACCCACTAGGTCCTCCTTCCATTTGCATGCACAAGATTCCATATCACTCCCCCACACAAGTCTGCCACATCACCATTACCGAGCCATGAGCCTCGCAGGAGACAAGAAGTCTTCCCCAAGCTTCCGGGCCATCCATGTGGTCCAAACCACCTGCAGCAGCTCGATCCTTCATCCGAGCCTCGTGGCAAGTGTCATGCGTGAGAGGGCCTAAAAGTATTGATGTTGAACCTTCTTGATTCTCCATAATTACACCCAGGTCCATGGGATGCATGCTTCACGTGCTCCCCTGGCCAATTTATATAAATGCCCCGTCAACTCTTGTATTTAACAAAAATACCCCTGCATAGTGGGCTAATTTTTAAAGATGATTATCAATTTTTTTATAATTGCAATTCAGACCCAACAGGAACCTACATATGATGTTTTATGTGATTTTATTTAAGCTTTATTCCACTTATGTCCCTAGAGTTAATGTGTAATAAGTTAAGCATATATACTCTAATTGTGTCGATTTTGATTTCTTTGTAAAGCTTACTTCATTAACTTTCATCAGGTATATCTTAATATCTAACTCACTTCGCATGTTGCATTAATTAATTATAGATAGGATATGATTCATCCATCATCATATAATTGCCTTTAATTTATGTTATTCAAGAATCAATTGGCCCTTGAAATTATGTATTCATATTGCTTGAGTTTCACATTTGATTTAGAAGCATGCATTATGGATCTAAACACTTGTTTATATTTAATTCATCATGTATCATTTTGTCTTTATTTAACATGCATTTAAAATCAAGTAAAAATGCATCATGTTTCATAGTGTCAACTGTTGTATTGTTATATTCTTTTGAACTAGATAACATTATTAATTGCTTAAAATAGATATTGTCATTTATCCCAAAATTCGTCCCTAGACTCATCTAGGATAAAATTAAATCAATTCCTCCTCACGGAGATTTTCAACTCAATTTTGATAAATTGTTAAGTGGCCATACTATAATATTATACAATTAACTTAGCCATTAAGCAGTTCATAAGTAGTGACTTCATATGTTACACTAAGTTTGTTCCAATCTTATAGCTTATCTTACAAGTTGAGACACGATTCAACTCATCTACTATAATTGTACATATGATTGCATTCATAGACATAGACCTTTAAATTTCTTCTTTTTTCAGTGTCAATGAGAATGGTTCCAGTAACTGGTGTCCAAATGTCAATACCAATTTTTTCAAGGAATATCTATACGTACCTTCCAATTGTTGTAGTTGGTGTCATTGAAATGTTGTGGCATGACTATGGATTGATTGTCAAAGCTTTGTTGTAGCTGCCGTATGCATCTTCGAGGAGCAAATTCGATATATATATATATATATATATATATATATATATATTGATCTATGCTTTAGATCATGATACCACTTGAGGGGCGTGAGTAGTGGTTTAAGGTAGTTTTTTAATTTTAAGCATAATATCCAACAAGCACAGAATGAACAAACAAGCAATCCAATATAAACACTTATATGATATTTTTATGTGGAAACCCACCTTGGTAAAAATCACGATCTAAGTCTTCCCTCCTATGGATTTCTCGATCAGTAAAGCTAATCAACTACTTCACTAAACTCAAGATATTTCTGTGGATATCTCAATCTTTTACAATTGTGATGCTTCACAATCTCGGACCAACACCAAGATCAATACTACAGATCGCACAATATAGCAAGCGGATGAACATATGTTCTTCAATTTTCTTCTAGATTCGTTAAAGATATTACATCCAATAACTTCTATGCATACTTAGGGTCGAACACCTAAAGTCCTGTAGAAAAGATTAACTAGAAAAAATTCTGTGTATAAATATGCAATATTTTCTCTAAAGAAACAAATCTTAACATATGTCAAAAGATATTCTCAAATTAATAATAAATATATCTAAATATAATCAACATAATAGAATTGCACTAAATTCACAGACATATCACAATAATTATATCACATATAACACAAGTGAATAATATCAAATAAATACAAATATTGCCACGCTAAATATGGCTGCCAAAAGAACTCTAACTGCTATCAAAAGAATATGAACGGTGGTGAGGGATTGAACTTTTCTGATTCAATGGCAATTATTAACAGCTATTAACTGATGAATTTCTTCTCGAAATTATCGAACAAATCAAAGTATAAGAGAAATAATAGTCAAGGAAATGACTTGGAAAGAAGCTTCTCCTTTTTCTAAAGAGAATATGAATGATTGCTCGAATTGTGCATTTTCAAACAATGGGCATGTGGTCCCTTATATAGGGAGTCTAAGAAATATGGCCATGGGAAACAAAATTAACAACACAGTAGAAGTGATTTTATCTAATATTAACATTAATTGAACAAGTATGATCGATTAATGGAAATTGTTGATCATTTCAAAAGGTATAGTTTATCAATTCTGATCATTGGTATAGAATTCAAATTATGATCGATCAAGTCAAAAGATGATGGTCAATCAAACATGATCGACCAATCAAAGTCACATGGTCAATTAGTGATGGTTGGTCACTAAGAATAAATGATCGAGTAGAATTAAAATATTTGATATCTCAATTTGGAAATTGTCTATTAAAGTTTCCTAGAGATTATAGTTTCCCATAATAACACGAGTAAATAATGCAAAAACTTTTGAAGAACGCTAAACAACAAACTTAGCTTGTTGTTACTTCAAAGTCGACGATGCTCGATGACTAGTTGAGCTGAATTCACATTTGTAGTCCTATAATCAAAATAAACAAGCGAGCGACTATGATATGTATGAGTGTGTATGCCATATTTAAATCATCATAGAACGAAGAAATAACATGGCCATGATTAAGCATCTTCTTTCAGAAGCCAACACCCATGCGTCAAGTTCATAGTTTGTTCATCCACCTCGTTGGGATTGCCTAATAACTCTTATTTTCCCATTCCTCTAATTCATCTTCTTGATCTTACTCAACTCCTTTATATCATCCTCCATGCACCTAATTAAACATCCAATTTTATATTTCCTCATACCAATTCCTTCTTCATGATGACCTCCTCACTTCTCTATACTCTTTCAAACACCTAAATCTCCAATCAGTATCGTTGGTTATAGCAATGGTTCTTCCTCCTTCATTTGGCATGTCCTCAAAATGAAATCAAGGAACTAGAATTTCATCGTTATTTATAGTACCATAAGGAAAACATCCTCTGCATCTGAGAACTCATCAAAGCTTAGGTAGTGACATCAATGGAGCACCTCCATCTTCCAATGCTAGACATAAGAAGAAGAGAGAAGGTGGTTTATGTGCAACTTTCATTCAATCATAGCACCCCATTCCATCACCATTATTTAACTAGGAGTGAAACTCGTTCGTTGATTGACCGACTTCATATCAATCATTATCATTGATTCCATAGGCATCAGGGTAGGTCATTATTGACTGCCTAACAAGGATGTACATGGCCTACCCTAAACTATTGGATTAACTACCTGAAATGCTTCTGTGCCATTTACACATGCCAGACTATCTTCTGATACCTCACATTTAAAGGTATTTTTGTAAGGAAACCCTTGGAGTTTCATCATATTACACGTTCTACTCGCTTGCAGATGATCTCTAGTGCACATATCTACATAAAATAACATCCATGTCTTAGTAATTGTAGTTAAGTCCTTCAGGGTTATTGTTGAGCTTTAAAACTAGTTTGAACAATTACACTTACCCTCCGTGTTTAGGGACGACTATCTCCCAAGTACCTACACATTCCTTATATTGTACTCTATGTTCTATAAACAAATTGAGCTATTTTGAGCATGTTTAAATATATTAAGATTTTATGAATGGAAGAAGTTTTTTTACTTCATTAATTCATATAAAATCACTAACTTAATATCTTCGGGTGAATTTGGGATATTTTGTAGCTTTAGTTTAAATTTAACTGCAAGCCAAGTTTGATTTACAGTATTTATTATTTGAGTTCTAAGGAATTTATGCAAGATTAAGCTTTATGTATTTATTTTGAGCACTTTAATGAATATATTTTGGAGTTGAAAATATACCATGTTATAAGCCCTCATTTGTTCTATCATAAAGGTTTTTGAGTATTTTATTTCCAATATCTATTACAACAACAACAACAAAGCATTTTCCCACAATTAAGTAGGGTCAGCTACATGGATTCTTTCCCTCCACTCAGATCAATCTAGGGTCAATATCGGGCTTATATCCAAAAAGCTAAGATCCCTTTGTATAGTCTCTTTCCAACACTTCTTGGGCCGTCCTCGCCTTCTCTTAGACAGCTCAACATCCCAACACTCACAACTCCTAACCGGTGCATCCGTTTATCTTCTTTGTAAATGACCAAACCATCTTAAGTGGTTTTCTCGCATCTTACCCTCGATCAGAGCTATACCAACTTTTTTTATGATTGCATCATTTTGAATCTGATCTTTACGTGTGTGTCCACACATCCACCTTAGTATTTTCATTTCTGCTACAACCATTCTCTAAGCATGTCTATGGTTCACAGGCCAACATTCAGATCCATAGAGCATAGCAGGTCTCACAGCTGCTTTATAAAACTTTCCTTTAATTTTTAAAGGAAATTTGTTATCATAGAGAACAATAGAGGGTCCTCTCCACTTTAGCCAGCCTGTATTTATTCAATTAGTAACATCTCCATCATTTTCCCCATCCTGTTGCAAAATAGATCCTAGATATCTAAAAGAATCTCTCTTCTGAATTTTCAATATTTATTATTTAAGAAAAAAAACATTTTCTAGCATTCTAACTTGTTCCATTTTTTTTTATTCAACCTAACTCCAAAAAATAAAAAAATATTATAGGTGTCTCTTTTACGTTTTATAACTACTACAAACCATCGTGTCTCCTATCATAAAATCTGAAAATGTTAAAAACCTTCAAAAAATTATAAAGAAATAACGTAAAATTGAAATACAAAAAAGTGGGTATTTTGAAAAGATTAAGGAACCTTTTTTCTTGAAAAGTAACCATGCATTTTTCATCCCTAATCTCAAGTCAAAATACATTTCATAAGTATCCATATATTACTTGTATTTTACTTCTAGAATTTATTTTGTGTCTTACTTTACATTTCCAATTTTTCATAAATTCAAAAATAAAAAATAAAAAATAATTAAAATTTCAAAATATTTATTTTATCTTTTATATTCTTATTCCATATTACTATTTTGAAATTCATAATTTCCTTTTATTTTTAGTCTATATATATATATATATATCTTGTTAGTATTTTTATTGTTACTTTTATATATTTAATTAAAACTTAAATATTTGAAAAATTAAAATGAGTTAGTAATACATTAAAAATAACAAAAATAAAAAAAGTCCAAGAAAACTTAGACCTCAAGTGGTACACATATTTATTATGGATATATATCTTAGTGAGTATGTTTCCTACTCATGTTTGACCTCGATACACATACCTCTAAATATATATGTGTTAAGATATCTTGTTTGCTACTCCATCAAATAGGGTAATGCAATGTGTAATCTTTAGGAGACCGATTTTTCAGTCTAGGATACATACACATATATGTCACAATAACAACAACATAAAATGAAACTAATACAGTACAAAATGAAGGATATAATGCTCATATGCACGACAATGATAGAATGATGGTGGGGCAATTACAACGGCAACAAAGAGTAGGACAGTCCACGAGGAAGAAGAGAATAAATGAGATGAGGGTTTTGGTTTAAATGGCAATAGGTCAGCTGAATCAACATATTTATACAATGTTCCTTTGATAGTTTATTAAGAATGCCATTCAACAAATTCAATGTATTTATAAATAAAAGGGTGGAGAGAGGATCGTCCTATCTTACTCCCCTTGATGGCTTAAAAAACCCTACAAAATTTCACCATTTAAAGAGATACACATAGTTTCCAGGATCGTGAAATCCAATCAATACTCTTCTTGAGCATACTTATATGATTAAGGCTCTCTTGATAAGAATTGAACTGATAGTATTAAAGGCCTCCCTAAATTATATTCTCAAGTTGATAACTTTGATTTCCTATGTAAACCCTTTGGTATGATAAATTGTGGAAATTTTTTTAATTGTTAAAGTGGGTGTTGACTTTAATAAGAATTTATTATCGCAAGAGTCCAAATGACTCCATCCCTTAGAGCTAAAGCACATGATATCTCATGCACAAAATCGTAATATTAAACCCCCTCAACAAGATCATAAATTAATAGGAACCTGTAATAGATTCGATCATGAAATATAACACAAGTGACTTAACAATTATAACATACAATTATTTATAAGGATTTTTCAATTTGGGGTCATATATCGTTTATCAATAGAATTCATAATTCTACATATTTTGGATCTACAATTGGCAGATTTAAAATACAGTGTCAATCTTGAAGGCGATTATGGTGATTGTGCCATGACTTCTTCTCAGTGACTTGACAAAATATAACATACAATTATTTATAAGGATTTTTCAATTTATGGCCATACATGGTTTATGAATAGAATTCATAATTTTATTATTTCGGATCTACAATTGGCAGATGGAACCCTCATCTCTTCCGCAACCCTCCCTTATTCTTCCTCCTATCATCCTCTCTTGAACCTTCACTTCCCCTCCCACAAACTTCCCCCTCCACAGAACAACCTACTCACACCCAACCAACAATACAACATGGTTTGCATAGTTTATTGTAAACATCTCCTCAAAAGGTCATCCATATGCAACAACATCTCTATATGTCCCAAAGACTTCCCCACCCACTCCCCCACGACAACATGGAAAGTCTACCTCAGACGCCACCATTAGCTTGGCACCAATACCCTTTAGTTTGACCACCCCCTAAAACTCGATCAATTATCCTATATGTATGGATAATACCAATAGTAGAGCTTCCCCTCAAACACCCCCCCCCCCAATCTCATCGTCCCAAGCCCGCAAATATGAAACAAACTACTTGGAAAATCGAACGACTAAAATGGTCAAGCCATAACATTCTTGGCATCCTTGATGGTTCAGTGCAAATCTCTTATTGCACCAAGGGATCCCTAGAACCAAACCTAAACTCAAATTTTCCACATGTATACAAAACCAATGGGGAGTCTGATTTGTAAATCCACTTGATCCATAATGTTAACAATTCCAAAATTTTGTTATGGTGTGTAAATCATGTTAATCTAAATCTAACCTTCCAATTGGAAGGGGACCCTCAAATCTCCCCAACACCTCCCAAAATCGATATATTGTCATGAAAAACCAAACCTTAACACATAAAGTATAGTCACAATCTTCGTTTGGCTAGGAATCATCCTGCCAAAAAACCATTTCTGCCCTTGGTCAAAACTTGACTAAACCCTTTTTGACCCTTGTACATGTCAGCCAATGCTAGACCCACAACCCTTATATGATTAGCATTGATAACCCCACCGATCACTCGAGCCACATCAACCATTTCACACACTTATGCTTATCCACAATCACACCTCATGTTCACACAAAACTGCATCGATCTATAAACCCCATCAGCTCTAAATTTTATTGGGCACAAACCAGAAGAACCCGAGAATTCCCTAGCTAAAAATGTGAAATTAAAGCGAAATTCGTTGTAGGCAGAAAATTTAGATTGATCAAAATGAGCACCTAATCAATGTTAAATTAAATGCAAAGCAGTCAATTTAATTTTTTTACTTGGATAAGCCCAAGGTCGAACTCAAGGAGGTCGCTATCTCATTTGGATGATTTTAGGATTATCTAGATGCTACTTTTTTTAGGATATTTGTTAGGAACTTCTTTATGCAAATAATGATGAAATGCAAATGCAAAATGCCCATTTTAAGTTTAAATTACCCTATGATGGAACATCCTAATTAATGTGCAAGTTAGCTCAAAAATGTAGAAGGCTAGTTTCCATAATTTCTATATGTAATGAAGAATGCATAATATATATTTTTTATTTTTATTATGTAATGTGCATGCATAAAAGCAGTCATTTTTATTGGTTTTATGCAGTTTTTAAATAAAATGAAATGCAAAATTTATAAAACTTGCAAATAAGTTTAATACGATGAAAATAACCTCTTAAAATGTTTTTGGAAATTTTAGATGTAAAATTAATTTCTATGAATTAAATAATGCAGATTATGTGATTGTCAATAATTCAATTTTATAAATTAGCAAACCTAATTATTTTCAAAATTAAAATTATACAGATATGTCTAATTATGATCTATCCAGGAAAAATTATAACTCCCAAAAATATTACATTTGTGAAGAACTAAAATTAATTACTAGAATCACAAAACTAATTATCTTCACATAAATATGTTTGCAAATTACTTGATTTTTGGGTGTATGTTATAGCATAATTAATTCTAATAATGTGAAATTTGTGGAATTTTTGGAGCAAATATTAATTTATTATCAGTTAAATAAGCTCATATATGAAAATATATTTTTTTGCCAATTCAATTTTCATAATAACCACATCTCACAAAAGTTCACTTAAATATTCATAATAAATAATAAAGTTTCCAACACAATGTAATTTTTAGAATTAAAATATGTTGAAGGAATGCTCAAACTAACGCTCAAAGTCAGGGTGCAATATATAAACTACAAAATTAAAGTATTGAAATAAATGTGCAGGAGGACCTAAGTGTAATTACCAAAACTAGAAGGGGTTTTCTGCAAATTTTCCAAGTGCGAGCATGTGTTGTACGTGAATGTCAATATGGGCCTCTACGTAATTATGGAGAAGTATGGGGGGCTTGCTACAATTATCTCGACGCACCTATGGGCCGCGTAGTTGTGAGGCTCAAGCAGCAGTTCATTTGTTGCCATGGTTAGGGTGAAGGCGTGGCTCTTGAGACTCCACGTATTGCTCTTTAGTAATTTTATGCCCCCTAAAGCTCGAGGCTCGGTGGAGGTGACATGGTGCCTTTGTGACCGTTTGATGGTGATTCGGTGGTTGTTGTACGAAGTTGGCAGATAGGAAAGAGGTGACGGTTGTGATGACAGGTGGCACAAAGTGGATGGTGCGGTAGAGCCGGTACAACTCAGTGTGCAACTGGTGATGCTTAGTGTGCGGAAGGAAGTGGAATGGCAGTGAAGACAGAGAAACTCTTGGTGTGAAGATGAGGTGGAGATTGCTTCATGCGAGCCAAGGTGGTAGTCAATGGCAAGTGGTAGAGTGATTTTGGTAGAGGAAGTCAGGGTGAAAGTGTGTGGTGGAGGATATGAGTAGAGAAAGAAGGAGGAGGAGGAGAGGAGAAGAGATACCTGATGTTATGCCCGAAGGTGGGAGAGCAATGAAGGCACATCACTGGTCCTGCCTCAAGTGGTTCAAGCATGGAACCACGAAGCTCTACTAGAGCTTTGTGAAGCTATTCAACAAGGAAACCAACCATACCTTAGATCTTTGTAGGAAAGAATGGGGTCCGACCTTCATTGCTCTCAAAAAAGTCCTATCGCAGTCACCAGAGGATCTTCGAGGTTGTTGGCATTGCGTTCTCTCTAGCAACAGATGGGGAAAATAGAAGGCATCATAAGGGTTTTGAGGTTGTGTTGTTAGGGTTGAATGAAGGAAGAAGAGGCGTGGGTACGTGGGTGGAGAGGAGATCGTTGAGGGGAGATAGGTGCAATGGGGGTACTCGTTGTATGTTGGCAGAAAAGTCAGCCCGGTCAGGAATGGGTGAGCGACGAAGAAGATCGAGAATAAGCCACATTGAAAAAGCTCAAAAAGAGAGAATAAATAATAAATAAAGGGAAAAAAAATTAAAAAGGGATGTAGGATGAAGCTCCCTTCATCCAACAATCCAAATCAAGGACGGGGGTAAAGTGCAAAGGGGATAACACGTTGCGAGTCTAGGAGCTGCCACATGTCACTCCCATAA
This sequence comes from Ottelia alismoides, assembly GCA_037367405.1. Lineage (NCBI taxonomy): Eukaryota > Viridiplantae > Streptophyta > Magnoliopsida > Alismatales > Hydrocharitaceae > Ottelia > Ottelia alismoides. The sequence goes on from JAZKJV010007909.1 coordinate 73,178, forward strand.
ACATCAAAAATTAAAAATCAAAAGAAATTCAAAATAAAAATACAAAATGACATAAAATATAAAGGTGGTCTTTATGAACGGTGTTCATCTTGATGAGATCTACAATGTTTTGTGAAAGGACCAAAACCAAAAGAAATTATCCGTACAAATGTCTTTTTGGTTTAATATATGTATATAAAATACTATTATTTTATGTTTCACATATGAACTCTGATTCTTTTGAATTTGGTTTTGCTTTGTAGATAATTGTATGTATAATAAGTTTTAAAGTGAGTACGGGTTAATAAGTGACTGTATGAGAGAGGTATTTACATTTGTAGTTTTATGTCTCAAAACATTGGTTTGGGTTTTATTGAGCAATTATACAATTTATTATGTTTTAGGTATTTCTACTTTGTTAATATTAGTAATATGTACACAACAGGGTTGGTTTTATTTCATTTTGAGTTAGAGAAAAATATTAATAATGGGGAAATTTATGGTTATATGCATCTAATAATATACATAGTATTTTTGGCTTCTTATTTATGCTATCATGCATGTTAAAATATGAATATTATTTAAATATGCATGAATGATAAAATGCAATAGAGAATAATAAATGAAATTAAATATTTGGGAATATAACTCAATTTTAATCTTTTAGAGTGATGAATCACATATTCAACAACCCTTATACTTAAAGATTGCTCGTCCTCGAGCAACTAAAAAGAATGTATAAGTGAAATGAGATTGGATCTATACCAAGGTCATGAACAAAAGGTAAAAGTGGAGCTTGACTTGATCTTAAGATTAATAATGTGGCGGAAGCCCTTATGATAATTAGAGTTCAAGAACAATAGCCTCTAATTTATACAATTAATTATCTAGACCTGACTCAGAAGTCATCTTAGATCAACCCCCTCCCAAATCATCCCATATGAACACTGATTAACTGTTTTTTGTGTATGAAGGGTGTTAGCTCTTCCCATCCCATATACTAAACTACCATGCAGTATCCTCATTCAGTAACTCGTCCTTGGGAGCCAAGTATTTCCTTTTAAGTTCAATAATGTCCTAGTTCACAACGAGTGGAGGGAGAAGTCTAGAAGAAGGGGAAAAGAAGTGGACGGTGACTAGTGTAGCCAACTCTCCTGTGAAGCTAGGCTGGTATAGCCAAGTCTCCACTTGATAAGCAAGTTATCTGAAGCTTGGACCATTATGGTCAAATGTTGTTGTTTTTGGTGTTGGCTTATTTTTGGTAGGAATTGTGGTTGCTCTACATTGATCTTTTGTGCCTGATGAATATCCATTTCATCACCTTTATTCTTTCATTCTTTTGTTCCTGATGAATATCCATTTCATCACCTTTATTCTTTCATTTTGGCCTTTAAACCCTAGCTAAATGCATGTAAATATCATTATCTTGTACAAATTAACATTCATTATTTATTGTATAATTGTTGTATAAATTACATTGTTTAAAGTTAAAATAAAAGAATAAAAAAACAAATAAAAAGAAATAAACCGTCGAAGGTATTTTATGATCCTAAACCCCAAGACCTAGACATCTTGATGACTGGGTCGAGAAGGAATAAAGTAGGGGGAGATAAGGGTCAAAGATACAATAAAAAAACCCTTTATTTTTACCCTTTAATATTGCATTATTGGGACCTATTTTATTCCTTATTTTTTATACCTTAAATAAAGGATCTTTGTCCATAAAAGTTGTAGTTAAAAATATATAGAAAAATACAAAATTTACTTTACCTAAAAATAATACATTATACATTTTATACTCTGAATAAGAATCCAAAATCCCATCTTTCTAAAGCCATTTAATCCCAATAAAAAATCAAAATACATCAATCACCTTTAATTGTATATAACTTTTAGTTAGCTATTTAATGAATGTGATTTCATTTAATTGAGTTAAGGTGTGAAAGTTATGTTTTGGACACCCATTGTATTCTTTACCGGAATAAAATATTAATTTTATTTATTCTTAAGCATTTTTATAATTTTTTATTTTTTTTTATAATTTTGTAAATATTCTTAATAGTATATGTACATATTTTGAATCAAATAAAACTATAAAGAAAACACAAACATAAAACAATATACAAAAAGACATAGATGAATGTACAATGTTTATATCTATATAATAAGTATACATATTTATTTAAGTGTACAAATTACATCAAAAAAATAAAATAAAAATATATTTATTTATATCTAAATAAGTTGTAATAAAAATAAAATATAGGTAAATATACATAATATAAAAGTAGCTTATAATAAAATATACAAAAAATTAAAAAAATAAAATCAAAAATACAAAATTACAAAATAAAATGTACATAATATAGGTAAATATACATATAAATAAAACCCTAAAAAGTAGCTTATAATAAATTAACGCATAAAAATAAATAAAAATCATAATTAAATACTACATAAAATACTCAACAATTTTTTATTTAATGACCTAAAATTAATAAACTCTCTTGTTATTTATTTCTTTATTTCACAAGGCATTTTTGCCTTACATTGTTCTTATTGGTTTACATGAACCAACGAGAACTCAGCTTTTGTTGACCTCAGTCAACTGCCCCTTTTGGCTCCTCCGACCATGTCAGAACCTTGAGCCGCCCATTTCCTTGATTTTTCCATGTCGCTCTTATAACCAAAACACCTCGAGTACTTCGATTCTCTTCCCATCACAACCATCTTTGCCACCCCATTATGAGATCCTATTGATCTCCATCGAGCCACTAAATAATTCCAATCGATGTTTGCTAGTACTCAAGTTTATAAATAAAACCCCTAGCTCTAAGCTTGATTTTGATCCTTCTTCGAGCCCTGATATCCTCTAATTGATGTGCATGAGTGATCCCGGTGATAGTGAGGATACCCCAAGGCTTTAGCGAATGAATCTGAGGAAGAGGAGCGATCCAAGGTGGCTCTCCGACCACCTCTGCGCCTTGGTGTTACAGCCAAGTATGAGCTGTGCAATTTTAATTTCTTATGTAGATTTTGATTCTGTAATTTTAATGTTGCATTTCATTTCTCCTTTAGATCCTTAATGTAGTGGAAATCCAAGTAGTTCATTCGCTTGAGCCACTAGGTCTCCGACTGTTTCACTGTGAAATCTACCCGTTCAGACTCCCTTTTCGCCCCCATTTGCTTCCCTCCAATTCCTTCAACAATTTGACCCATTCAAATCATTTGATCTCGCTCATATCATCCCACAGGTGCCCCATTCCTCACCGTGACTGGAGAACCTTAATCTTCACCCATCTCACCCCAAACCTTGCCAATAATGGCCCAGATGTGATCACCCTTGTGTCGCAAAGATTCCTATCCACTTTACAAGTCAAGAGGACCCTATCTGATGGGTCTTCAAAGTCTTGGATGAAGCTCCAAGCGGTCGAAGATCCATGCCCCCTCTGTTGGGTCCCAGACCATTATGAAGCATCTCCCAGCTGCGAAAGAACCTTGCAAAGATGTAGAGCATCTTAGCGGCTCAGGTGGAGCACTGAGTAGAGAGGTGGAGCGGATCGAAGCCATCTATAGTGTTGTTCTTGGAGTGTTCTTCCATGACACTCCATAACCGTCAGATCAAGAACCCTACTCTAGTTATCGCAGAGACTATTCGATCATCGCCCCCTTCTACTATCAGATCAGGTGTGAGATCTAATCCAAGTCGTCGCCCTAGGAACCTCCATCACAACCCATGGAGCCGCCACGTGCCCAAGTAAAGTCATCTCGACCGTTGGCCCATGCGTGTTTAGGGTAAATATAATTCAACACCACTACCTTTTTTATTTTACTTTCCAGTCCTATAAATACAATTCATAGTGTAAGTAACTTTGTGAATTTTACATTGAGATGGCTATAGGTCTTCTATATTGCTTTTTTGTCCATGCAGGTCACATCACTTGGACCCCTACATGAGGTGACATTTTGCATCTTAGCCCCTGTAGTATTTTTAATTGTAAAATAATTCATAAAATTTGAAAAACTATTGTAATGATTTGAGAAATTTGCATGTAGCTCCTCCTAATTTTTTTAATTGCAAATACATCATCCCAATTCAAGCATCCTTCCCAACTGCTCCATCAATTATGCAAAAATAGGATAGCATACCAAGGTGCTTGTTCTTTCATGCCATGAATTTTATTATGCGTATTATGCATAATTTATATTTATTAAAAATCAAATGGAGCCTATTTTGTCCATGACCAACTATAAAATTGCCAAAAAATATCAAAAGACATTTAAAAATAAAAAAATTAGCGTATTTTTAACTTCTTATATTGACTCCAGACCAAAAAACCCTAAAAATAGAAAAAGACTAAAAATTAAAAGCTCTAAAATCCAGTAAAGAATTTGGATAATCACCAAAAAAATCCAAAATTATTTAATTTTGTCCCTAAAGTTTCTCTATATTAGTAATTATATATTAAAATTGATTTGAAGAATTTTTTACATGTTATTTTTAATCTTCTAATTAATTCAGTCTATTTTATTTAATTCATGTTTTTGGGATATTTTTGACTTTAAATATATATATATATTAGCAAAAAACAGGAAAATCACAAAAATAATAGAAAATGATAAAAACCCTGAAAAGATGAAATTCTGTAATTTTTGGTTATTTTTCGTTATATTTATATTTACTATACCCTATATGGTATCCTACACTTATATATCAAAATATATTCTATATTATTATTACATAATTTTAAAATTGTTTTAATATTTTATAAAATCTTTAAAAAAATATATATAATGGGATGACTCTCAAAATATTTCTCTAATTTATATATATAGTATATACTCATTTTATGTATGCATTATAGATATATATGTGCCTATATAGATATATATAGCTATTATCTAATATTGAAAAAAATGAATATTGAAAATCAGAAAATTAAAAACTAATATGTATATATATACATATATATATATATCAAATAAAAATTATAAAACCAAAACCCCACCTAAAAAGACTTAAAGACAATTATGTACATAGTTCACATTGATTAGCAATAATCATAGGATGCCTAGCTTGCTCTCTGTGGTTCGACCTCTACATGCTTACATGTTATACATTTTTGTTTGTAGAGTATAATAAATGTGCTTCACACTTTTAGCTATTCACTGATTATTTACACATTGTGGGAAATTGCTGATCGAGTTGGGTTTTTTTGTGGGCTGCCTCAGCGACACTATATCTTCGCACTCAATGAGGATATGTTTTAGACCTGCATAGCAGAATTGGCTCTTATTCAAATGGCACCATTGCCGGGGAGAAACATAGCGTAGACTAATTTGTGCATACTTTTATTTTATTTTATTCTCTTAAACATATGTTTATCTTCTCATACTTGTGCATATTTATAGCTCCGATTTATTTATATAGATTATTTGATTAGTTGTGCTAATACACCTCACTTGTTGTGTTTATTGCGAGGGCCCGCTACGCGAGGACCACTTCTTAGGGAGTTGAGGCAACCAAGCGTGGTGGAGACTGGTCTTCTTCCCTTGACCAGATGGAGAGGCAACAAGCACATCAATGAAAAGATTTAGCATAGATTTTTTAGCTTAGGATTTTATTTTAGTTAAGTGAGAGCATGATTCATTTATTCATTACTATTTGTAATAATTTTTAGACTTGGACACTACTCAATTTAACGAGGTCCATTGCCCGAAGGATTGCTCACCTAGGGGCCTCCTCTGGTTTTCTCGAGTTTTCATCGCTTTCTTTTATTTGTTTCCTAATGTTTTGAGTTCTCTGCTTTTTTTAATTATTTTGTGTGCATGGAGCCCCTAAACTATAGGACTACTTGTATTGATAATTAGGTTCAAATCCTAATAAGAATTACATGCCTATAGTCTCTTACGTTTGGATCTGGTCAAACTAATAATTGTTAACTGTTTGGACTTGATCCACATGGTGAGAGAGCCATCATACAACTTTGGCAGAACCCGTTGTGGTAGGCATAGAGATGTCTCGAAGACCAGACTCTCTTGTTAATTTCTAAATAGTACGAATGTGGTTCTTTATGACAAATAGTAACTGCTATTTAGGTTGATTTTGTCGAGTTCACACCACCACTTAGATAGGTTTAAAAATTTAGTTTTGCCTACTATATTGAGAGACCTTGGAAGCAATATAAGTCCTCTAACTCCGCATGCATCATTAGATTCAATGATGGGATTTCCAACATTGAATCGACATGCATGGCTTTTTCGCCTTCTCCCTCTGATTTTGAGCATCTAAGACTTAAATGAGAATTTACAAAATCTTTATGTGCTTGTATACAAAATATCGAAAAAAACGTTAAAACCAAGCATCTAAAACAAGGGGAATGCTAAATAAACATTGAGCCTAATTAAAATCTATAATGGATATAACTACTTTAGATTCATAAAGCCCTCATTGTTTTCAAGTACATTAGGAGGGGATAAAAACCACTCCCATGAGCGAGGCATGACCCGCTAAGGATTAGAGCCCAAAAACCCAGTCTGTAAATGCCTTGTGTATCGCCTAGATTTCCGAAGTATTGGTACTTCTGTCGTATGCGACCGAGTAGGGCCCTGTCATCAATGGTGTTCATGATTTGTGTGGAAAATCGACTTGGTCCTAATTACTGAGTTAGGCCATGCTCTCACATGTGTGTTTGTCTCATCGATTTGCATCTGAGTAGGTCTTTGCAAGCTCACGGGTGATTCCTTTACGAGTGAGGCCCGAAATAGTGGTTTCTCCTATCAGCTTCCTCCCTCTTATCCATTTACTGAGTAGGGATCTAAGAAGGGTACAAGGACCTCAACAAGTTAAGACTACAGGTTACAAGGAGGAGGTCAAGTACGTGATACTTTTCTGGCAGTACTCTTGCTCCTATACGGTTAGCATCTAAGGACTTGTTAAAAGATATGCGTGAAATAATAACTCTAAAAATAAAAAGATAAAAATAGCAGATCTTTTACAGCTTCACATGTCGAGTTCGTGAACCCAATTTTGTATTGTGTTTGTACAAATCTAGTTTAAGGTTCAAAGATAAGGTCTTGTGCACCTACACAAAAAAATTTCATATGTGTTTCCTCTTTGACCCCCTGCTCATTTCGAGTCTTTCTACTATTTTACACTCCTTCTATTCCTAGTTGACCATCCTATCCTTCTTCCTGCATCTATCATCTTTTGCTCCATGTCGTCAGTCCATAGATGGTTTAGTTGGGACTCTGCTGACACCTACATCGAATTCCAAGGAATCGACATCGTCAATAATTCGAGGCGAGTCCTGAGAACCCAATTTGGACCTTGCAAACTGATCTCTAGACTCCTCCTTCTTTCCATTCTCCTTTATCTCCGAATAAATCGGGACCACCCTTGTCCCACTTCTTCCCATTGTGAATGGAGGTTGATTTGAGTCTACATCTTGTACTCCATTTTCAACCATATGGCATTGAGCCTAATCTCAGATTCATCATTGTAGCTGGAACTCAATTTCACAGTGTTCTGGTTGGGATTCCTCTTATATTATAGATAGAAGTCAGTCCTAGATCCCAATCCAGAATTCATTTCTTCAGATTCAGACCCAGAGATGGCTCCTTAGGGAAAGGGCAAAGGACAATAGTCACCCCAGCTAGACCAAGGCCAACACCCGACCAGAACCAGGTGAAAGTTCAGCTGCTGCCTTCAGTCCTATAAACTTCTCCAAATTACAAAATAGTCCATCCTTGGTGCGTGTTCTTCACATGTCGTCTCTGCAAAAATTACATAGGGACCCAACGGATTTTGAATGTTACAAAAAATCCCCTCTGTAGGACCATTTTGCATATTTTATCTATTATTTTTTCCTATTTTTCTTGCAATTATGCCCCTTGACTATATTATTAATATCTTGAGCATCCGAACTCCAATTTGGATGATTTAAATTTCTTTTTCTTGCTTATTTTATGCTCTAAATGATGTCTTTATTTGTTTTCTGATTTGATACTTTGACTATCATGCTAAATTTTAAATAATTAATATGTCAATTACTCTTTATTTTAATGTCATTAATTGATCTCTAACTTAACTTTTGTGCATAAGATGTTGATTCAATTGTATCTTTCTCTCTTACTGAATTTTATAATTAATTTAGGGCATATTTAAGCTTTTAAGTAATTGCTGCATAACACAGAATTTTGTGGTATCATAGTTGCATTAAAACCAAAGAAAAATGCATGTTATTCATTCACCTCGTGCATTGCATTTCATTGCATCATTATCTTGCATGATTTTTCCTCTATTTTTGTATCATTTTGTGCATCATTTTTATTGTCTATCTTGTGTGCATTTGTATGCCTAGAGACCTATGTTAATAAAATCAATCTCTCAATTTAAACATTTAATTTTTGATTAGTCATCGAGGAGTCTCGTGTCCTTTTGTTCGACCTTGGTATGCTTGCCATGTAACTTTCGCTACATATTCAAATTTGTTGTATTTCTGTTAGATCCAATTTTGCCTCATGTGCTACGATCAAACAATGCTGCTGGGGAGATGACACATCCTTGTTAACTTCTTGGAATTAATGTATTATTTTCAGTTGATTATTTTCAACACTTAGGTTTGCATGTTGTGTTTGATTTTGCATTATTGTTGTAAATTTAGTTTCTTAACATGTATCCAATTAATTTCTTTGTGACAGGGCCCGTGGAGATGGAGGATGCTCAGTTAACATGGAGGCATGGAATTGGGAGATCCAACTACAAAAAGATGCGGGAAGAAACCCAGAAGAGATCGAGGATTTTAAGTAGCAATTTGCTCCATCCATTTGTGTATATTATTGTAATGGTTGCATATCAAGTGGTCCTCGTTCGATGGTTCACATGTGTAACATGGACCTGGACATTGAATGTGGTGTGTGGAGCATGTTTCACCTAGTCCAGATGGGGCTCACTTGAGTGTTCGAACCTAGGGTTAAGCACATGGATATTTGATCTTCCTTTATTCCATATATTATGTGCTTGATCGTAGGTTAGGACACATCAATAAGGATCAAGGAGATTCATTTCATCTTCTATGATTCATTGAGATGCATGTAAACATCGATCGATTTACCAAAATTAACTCAAATCTTCCCGCTAATAGCCTCATGTTTAGGTGTAGTTTCTTTGACTTGCATTCACATAGTATAAATTTGAATTCAGTCTTGCATGTGCATGGCGAATGTTGGATGCACTTTAAGTTCTTCTCTTGAGCATGCATCATGATTTAATTTTGCATTGTCTTTTATCTATCTTCCTCTTGATTTATCACTTAAGGAAATAAATGGAATTGGGAATGGTCATTAGATGATATATGCATGAATCATGCTTACATTAATCTAAAGCGTAAAACAAGGACTGTTATTGCAAGTGGACCTTAATAAAATGGAGTAAAATCACCTTGGATTATGAGGATAGAAATACCTGCATTGTATGCAGGATTTGGTTGCATGTTGAGATGTGAAGACGTATCCTTCGGATAGTGCCCAAAACCATCATTAAACCCAGCATAATGGACTCATATTTGGATGATAAACAATAAAACAAACAAGATAAATGACCAGCAATTGTTGGTCTTCATGTGTAAAGTTGATGAAATCATAGGTATTTTTGCTTGATTGGTTGTGCCTTGCTTGTGTATTTTCACCCAACCCTCCCATTACCCTAATTGCTCCATCCTCATCTCCATAGATTCAATCATCTTCGGAGATTCAACCATCTTTGTAAATACATTCCTCCTCTATCTCTAACTATAACAGGGCTCCCCATTCTTAGTTCCACATCCAGATACTTCGGCTACTCTTCTGCCTAAGTATAGGGGGAGCCATTGGAGCAAGGATGCGACGATGGCTCTTCATCCCTGGTGCGACGCATGGTCAACTGACCATGTCACGGTGGCTCTATCGTCATTCGAGCTCCGTAGGTAGGCTTCCCTTTACAAGAAACGACCTGACCAGCCTTCGATGCTCAGCCCAAGCCACTACCTTCGTCGGTGACAACCATCAATCTCCAGGTAAGTTTCGTCTTACTTTAATCTTGTTTTCTCTCATTTTTTAGATGCACACACAACTTCCCATGACCATTTGACCCTTCCCCGAGCTTCAACCAACAACCCGCATCTACACTAGACATTCTAACCATCCTCTCCCATCCTCCGTGATCCCCCCACTCTAAGAAATCTCCTCCACTGGAGGTGGATGAGATCTCATAAGGGGATCTTCCTTCTTCGTCCATGATCCCACCATATAACCCCCTTTCGCTTTAGGTATACCCCCCACTTACCATCATACAAGTCTTCTTTATTCGCCGAACTTCGGGCAGAGCTCCGTTCTAGAGCTCCACCTCCAGTGTGGCTTCATCGACAGTCACCTCTAGCAAGAGTCACGCCTCCTCCTCCCTTCTAACTTCATCGACAAGAGCTCCAGAGTCTCTCTAGATCTTCAATATGCACTAAAGCAAGCTGTAGAGCTCTTGCATTCTTTTCGGAGCTCCAAAAGCACCTCCACCATGCGGTGGAGGAAGGATCTCAAGGAAGTACATGTGTCATTGGATGGTTCCCCTCCGGTGGTCATCCAACAGATGTGATGTGGAGGACACTTCACCCCACTTTGCAGCACGGAGGCACGATGAGATCGAGCCCTGTTCGAAGCATCTCGTGCGGCCATGTGGCCCAAGGCACCTATAGTGGCACCGACCCTAGCACATAGCCTGGCCCACACATGTGCATAGTGCATGCAAGCTAGGTAAAAACACATGCATGTCCCTGCAAATGTCTCCAAATTGCAAAATAGTCCCATGCAGGTCTATGTGCCTCATGTGTCGCACTTGTGCAAATTGCATAGGGACCCAGGTGGTTTTTGAATATTACAAAAAGACCGTCTGCAGGACCAATTTGCTTGTTTTATCAATTTATTTTTCATGTTTTTCTTGCAATTATGCCCCTACCCCATATTGCTAATATCTTGAGCATTCGAACTCCAATTCGAATGATTTCAGTTTCATTTTGTTGCTTATTTTATTCTCTATGTGATGAATTATTTTTTCTAATTTAACCGTTTGACTAGCATGCTAAATTTTACATAATGAATATGTCAATTATACTTTATTTAAATGTTATTTATCAATCTCTAACTTAATGTTTGTGCATCAGATGTTACTAAAATTGTATCTTTTCTCTTTCTTAATTTTATATTTAATTTAGGATTATTTGATATTGCAAATAGTTGTCGCATAGCATAGAATTTTGTGGATCAGAATTGATTTAAAAACAAATAAAAAATGCATTTTATTCATTAACCTCATGCATTACATTTCATTGCATCCTATTCCTGCATGATTTCTCTTTTATTTTTGCATCATTTTTATGCATCATTTGCATTGTCTATCTTGTGTGCATCTGTCTACCCAGAGACCTAGGTTAAGAAATCAATCGCTCAATCTAAACATTTAACATTCAATTAGTCATCATTGAGGCTCATATCCCTGTGTTTAACCTTAGCATTCTTGCCAAGTAAATTTTTTCCACATAATAAATTTGTGGTATTTCTATTATATCCATTTGCCTCATATTCTATGCGACGATATTAAACAAGCAATTTTTGGGTTTATCATCCCCTCACTGGTAATTTTACTATTTACAATTCAGTCCTTTGCTTATATATAACAGTTTTAAAATAATTGCTAGAAAACCTTGGTGCTTGTTTGCATTTTGGTCCCACTGAGTTGTAATGTGGGCTACCACAAGAACCTGTGGTTTATTTGTACTATAATCCTTAGAACTCTTTGTTTATTAATAAAAGTGGTCAATAGTTTAGGAAATTTCATTTGAGTCAATTCTTTGTTGTGCTTGTGTTTTACGTATGTTTTGTTGGATAAATTGCACCTATAGCCTTGGATTTAATTTCTTTTGTTATCATTTCATCTGAAACTTTCTAAAAATTACAATTAGTCCCTTTATTGTTGATTTTATTTCATATGATTAATTATTCTGATTAATGAGCTCATTTGCTCTATTAAAATCAATAAAAATAAGCTTGAGCTCCTGATTAGTTGTTTAAATTCACATATTTTTTTGTAAATTAATTTGATCTTGTATTCCTGAAAATACAAAAATATCATCGATTTCATTGTTTGAATTTTAGAAAATCATAAAAGAATTAAAAACTATTTGAAAAAATAAAAAAATACAGTAGGTATATTTTTCGTATCTTCTCACATATATAAAAATCAAACCAAATTCAAATAGAAAAACCCTAAAATTCAAGCATACATAAAAACATATAAATCACAGAAAAATCATAAAATATATATTTAAAATTGTTTTAAATCTTGATAAAAGCACTTCTATATATAATTATTTTCCAGATTTATTTCATTTATTTTTTATTTTATAAACCATGAAAATAGTAGCTAATTTTTCTTCAAAAATTATTTTCATTACTAAATCAATAAAAAATCCATAAAATACATAAAAATACCTTGAAACAATAAAAAACGATAAAAAACTCTTAAAACGCAAAAAACTTTTTTGTTATTTATTTTTTTAGCATTTCTACATATCATGAAAATTACAAAAAAATACCTCCCTTTCTTTTTGTTCCATAAAAACTTAAATTCCATTAAAAATCAAACTAAAAATCATAAAATGACACTACAAATCTTTACTAATTTTCTATAATTAATTATCATGGTTCCAAACAGTTGCCTCCTTGTGTTCGACCATGGGATCGATACCAGATTAATAATAATTAGCAACTTCTTCTCTTCAGAGTAAGTAATTTTGTATTTAGGAATTTTCAAGTTGCGACAACACAATTCACCTTCATTATATTTCTTAATTTTATTCACATAAAAACTCTCGATAATCAAGCACATATAGTCATTATTGGTCTCTAATTTGGATGTCTACATTACAAACATGCTCTTCATCGATGACATTTTAATACTTATGAAATTTGATGGAAACACATTCACTTCACCTTTAAAACCTTCTCAGAGATCAAGTGCTATGGTAAACCATGACCAATAGTCCACCCACTACCTAAATATCTCCACATCTGAACAACTCTTTGGATAAAATACCTAAGGATGGAACATCGAGGGCTTCCCTATCTATTACCTAGATATACATATCGCTCTCCCATGAACTCCTTAAACATGAGGACTGGCTAGCTCTTATCTAAAATTATGAGAAAAACTCTCGGGTTAGAAATCTAACAAAAAGAGCCTTGTATTTATTTATTCATACTTTTCTTATTTTGTTTTCTTTTGAAAAATTAAAAAGATAAAAATTTTCAAAATTAAAAATCAGTAAAAGAATTGAAAATCAAAAAATAATAAAGTATAAATATTAAAAATCCATAAAAACACAAAAAGAATAAAAAGCATTAAAATAAAAACAAAAAGGAGAAAAAGAAATAGAAAAGAATAGAGTCCTTCATCAATTTTAATTAATTAATAACCCTTGCAAAAGTTATTGCCCACTTGTGTTTGACCTTAGGAGCTATAGTAGGTTAATTAAAAAATAACAATCCACTTTTGTTTCTTTAGTTGGATAAATTATTTTTTAAGTATTTGGGAAGTTGTGGGTTACATCGACATTCACATTGATCATATTTACTACATCATTAAATAAAAACCTTTAGATTTTTCGGTTCATCAAAATGGCGTCGTTGCCGAGGAGGCACAAAAAAGGTAGTTAGGTTTTTCTTTTCCTCTACTCTTGGTTGTTTATTTCATTTCCTATTTCATTCATTTGTCTTTTATTTCATTTTCAGCTTCATTATTTTCATATTTATTTTTCATTATTATTCCTAAGGCATCTTTTGTTTTACCTTTGTTGTGAGGGCCCGTGGAATGAGGGAGGTCTTCTTAGGAGAGACGACACACCCGAGCGAGGCGGAGGGTGGGTGTTCTACACTTACAGACGGGAGAGAGCAGTTGAAATAAACAAGAATTGGAGTGGAGGAAGTTTTACGCTCCACACAAGATGGGAGCAAAGTTGTCGAAATGACCTCTGACTAAGATCAAAAGCTAGATCAACAATCAACCCACACAACATAAGAATCAAGCAATGCAAGCAAGTGTGAATCAAAATTTATTATACCCCTACAAAACAAGTATGTATAGTAGATAGGCAAGTAGGGGTCGAACACGAGAAGCACATGACATAACAGGTATTATTTAAATGATCAAATAAAGCAAGTGTATATAAATGTGCACAAAATCACTCAATGTGTATGTAGGTTGTAATAAAATATTTCCCTATACAACAATAACAACAAATCCTTTTCCCACAATTAAGTGGGGTCGACTACATGGATTCTTTGCCTCCATTTAGATCTATCTTAGGTCAATCCTGAGTTTATATCCAAAAAACTAAGATCCCTTCGTATAGTCTTTTCCAACACTTCTTGGGCCGTCCTCGCCCTCTCTTAGTCAATCAACATCCGAACACTCGCATCTCCTAACTGGTGCATCTGTTGGTGTTTTTTGCAAATGACCAAACCATCTTAAGTGGTTTTCTCGCATCTTATTCTCGATCATAGCTATACCAACTTTCTTTCTGATTGCATCACTCCGAATCCGATCTTTACATGTGTGTCCACACATCCACTTTAGCATTTTCATTTCTGCTACAACCTTTTATGCACATGTCTATGGTTCATAGGACAACATTCAGATCCATAGAGCATAGTAGGTCTCACGACTGCTTTGTAAAATTTTCCTTTAATTTTTAAAGGAATTTTCCTATCACAGAGAACAGCAGAGGCTCCTCTCCACATTAACCAGCCTGCATTTATTCTATTAGTAAGATCTCGTTTAATTTCACCATCTTGTTGCAAAATAGATCCCAGATATCTAAAAGAAACTATCTTCCGAATGTTATTGACACCAATCATCACCTCAATTCCTGCACCATTGCTTCTATCAAAGTTGCACTCTAAATATTCTGTCTTAGCCCTACTTATACGAAATCCTTTAGTATCCATTGCATGTCTCCATACCTAAAGCTTCTCATTTACTCCATATCTAGTCCCGTCAATCAACACAATATCATCAACAACTAACATACACCAAGATAACTCATCCTGAATGTGACTTGTCAACTCATCCATAATTAAAGTAAAAAGAAATGGACTCAAAGTTGAACCTTGATGTAAACCAACGTCGATGTCAAAATAATCAGTCTTCCAGGACGGGGTCCTTGCACAAGATAAAACCCTATCATACATGTCTTTTATGAGGTTAATGTATAGGATTTGTTCTTGTCTCTTCTTCATAACTCTCCACTATATCTCTCGTGGGACAGAATCATAAGACTTCTCCAAATCAATAAAGATCATATGGAGGTTCTTCCTTTTAGCTCTATAAATCTCCATTGTTCTCCTCAGCAAATGGATGGATTCAATAGTTGAGTAACCTGGCATGAATCCGAAAAAATCTTCTTTTACATTAGAAACTTTCCTCAGCCTTCTTTCGATCACACGTTCCCAAATTTTCATAGTGTGACTCATCAGCTTGATACCTGTGTAGTTTGAACAATTTTGAATGTCTCATTTATTCTTATAAAGAGGCACCACGATACTCCTCCTCCAATCTTCAGGCATTTTCTTGCTTTGCCAAATAACATTGAATAGATTCGTAAGCCAAGTCAACCCGCGCTTACCTAAAAATCTCCATACTTCTACAGGGATGTCATCCGATCCTACACCATTCCCATGTCTCATAACCTTCAAAGCCTCCTCTACTTCCTTTCTTTGTATTCGTCTATAGCTTGCACAATTCAAGTAACTTCTACTACTAGCTAGATCACCCAAAGTGATCTCCATTTCCTTCCCCAATGAAAAGTTTATGGGAGTACTGCTCCCATCTATTCTCTATCTTCTTCTGAGTAACAAGCATGTGACCTTCCTCGTCCTTAATGCATCTCACTTCAGAAAGGTCTTTGGTCTTTCTTTCTCTTGCTTTGGCCAATCTGAATATATCCTTCTGGCCCTCCTTAAAGTCGATATTTGTATAAAAAACTCCATAAGCTTTTGACTTAGCTTCGCTTACAGCCTTCTTTGCTTCCTTCTTCGCTATTTTGTAGTTTGTGACATTTTTCTTTGTTCAATCCATAGACATAGCTTTAAATAATGCTCTATTAATTTTTAATTTTTCTTGCTTCCCTTCACTCCACCACCAAGCCTCCTTTTGACTTGGAGCTCATCCCTTCGACTCACCTAGTATCTTTTTGGCTACCTTTCGGATACAAGATGTTGTTGCCCCCGCATCTCATTTGCACTTCTGCTACAATCCCAAGATAAGTCTTCTAAAACCTTATCCCTGAAGCCCAATCGCTTCAGTGTAAGATTCCACCATCTAGATCTAGTGATCTTAGGAACCCTCCTTTTCTTTACCAAGCCTTTTATTTGCACATCCAAGACTAACTAGCGTTGTTGAGTTGTCAAACTCTCTCCTGGGATTACTTTGCAATCTTTACAACACAACCGATCTCTTCTCCTCAACGCAAAGTAATCTATATGTGTTCTAGTTATCCCACCTTTTTACGTAATTAAATGCTCCTCCCTCTTCTTGAAGAGAGTGTTTGCTATGAAAAGATCATATGTCGTTATAAAATCCAGAATGACTTTTCCCTTCTCATTTCTATCTCCAAAACCATGTCCTCTATGAACATTAGCATACCATGAAGCATCTTTTCCCACATGTCCATTAAGATCTCCACCTATCCAAATCAACTCTCTTTGTTGGATTCCTTGTTTAATCTTATCCAGATCCTCCCAAAATGCTTGTGTAGTCCTATCATCTAAACCAATTTGTGGTTCATAAACTGAGTTTATATTCTGAATTTCTTCTTCAATCACCAATTTTAGCAAAATAATCCAATCCCTGAATCTTTGCACCTCAACCATACAATCTTTCAAGTCCTTATGAACAACCACTCCAACACCGATTCTACCCTTATCTTTACTTGAATACCAAAGTTTAAAGCCTATCTTCTCGATCTCCCTTGCTTTCTCTCCAACCCATTTAGTCTCTTGAAGACGTAGTATATGAATCTTCCTTCTTTCCATCGTATACACTATCTCCATCAATTTTCCAGTTAAAGTGCCAACATTCCGACAACCAATCTGCAACTTCCTTTGTAATCTCCTTTGGACTAACTTCTTTACTCGCATGCGTCCATTATGTGAGAACCCTTATAAATTTTGGATTGCATTCGGGCATTGATGCTGCGAAACTAGCTTAATTACCCTCATGCGTTCCTCATATAACAACCCTTGCAAATTTTGAACTACATACAGGCTGCGATGTAGCGGCCCTTGCCAATTTTTCATTACATTCAGGCGATGAAACGCGTCGTAAGTAGGGAACACCCCAATGAAATCTATATGTTTGCTTAAATCCATGTTGAAAAAGATCTGACTGTCTTGAGGCAACTTCCTAAAGAGTATTTTTTTTTAAAAAAATAATATTTAGGAAGTTGTCTCCAACTGTTTTACGTTGGTTGTCAACTTTTATACAATTAACACAACCATCCTCATTTTATACAATTAATTTATTTCAATGTTTTTTTATCAATTTTTATTTCTATAAGATTTTTAATTTGTTTATTTTTATTTATTTTCATTAATAATGTTAATATATAAGGATATGTATATAAGGAAAGAATACGGAATATATATAATATAAATAATATGTAGTATAATATATATAATAAATATGTAAAAATCAGAAATAATCAATGAGAATGGTCGTTTTTATTTTTTTAAGGTTTTAAAATATTTATAAGGTGTTTATAATAATATAAATTATATATAATGATATACAGCTATATATCAGGTATAAAGGCATATTATCTATAAATATAGATAAAAAATAGTCAAAATAGCCAAATAATTTTTTTTATATTTCTCAAATATTTTTCTATATTTAAGGTTTTTTTGAGAATTTTTTGAAATTTAGTAGTCTTTTTAAATTTAGAGAAAGGGCAAAATTGGGATTGTTTACTAAGGTCATTTTGACTTGCGATTTAAAATAAGGAATGGTCTCAAAATATGTCAAAATCTATTTTAATATGTAGATAATATATATATATATATAATAAAAACTAATATTTTTGGATTTTCAAAATTATTTTGCAAATTTTTTAGGATTAACAAGGGTTTGCAAAATTTCGGGGTTCTTTTTAATATTTGTTTGTGATTTTTGGGAAGTAACTAAAAATACTATAATAAACAGAAGGTGATTTTTTTGGAATTTTTAGTAGAGGTTTTATATTTTTTGTATTTTTATGTAAAATAAGGAATACAATAGCTATAAATGATTTTAATAAGTACTAAATGCATGGAAAATATCAAATAAAAAATATAAGGTGAATCAAAAGCCAACTATTCACAATCACCTATTTTTGATATTATTATAGAGCATCGTAGTTATTTTAAATAGAAAGAAATTCAACAATAAACTTAAATCAAGTTGGTAGGGGCACTTTTGCAAATAAAATAAATAGCAAGGGCATTACATGCATTTTAACCATATATAAGAACTGCAACTTGATTTTTCTGTATTAAATAACAAATACAAAACTCGATGTGCCTACTTGCAAAATGCCCCTGTACCGGGGGGAGGGGAGAAGTGTCCACAAGAGGTGAACTAGCACTGGACTATAGTGCAATATTAAAAAACGACAGGGGTACATGCAAAGAGCCTAAAGACCTTTATACTCAGTTAAATATTTACAGCACTTGACACGCACAAAAAGAGCGAAGGAGGTCTTTCCAACTTTTACCACTTAAGTGCGTTGGATCTGGGCATTGTGCTTAGGCCATGTGCATGATCGGATGGTTCTGGATGAGTACCCATTCGAAATGAACGCACATCTCTGATTAGATCCAGGTCATGTTCTTGGTCTAATGGTCACGAGGGGGTGTGTGGAAGAACTCTGATGAACTGAGCTCTAGCATGCTTTGATCAATTGTTCCTTGGTGCTCCGGTAATTAATATCTCCTCTGAAGGGACCTGCAGATTGTTGGGCCTCCTCCACATGTCGTGGTGGGCTCTAAGGATGGCGAGCGGACTTAGGGTGCTTAAACTACGTCCAAGCACCTAGAGATGCTACATATGATGCATGATGCTCCAGAGAGGTCCTAGGAATTGCAAACTTGCACCAAAAGACTCATGTACCCAAGGGCTACTTCCTCGGCCAAGGAGTTATAAAAAAGGAAGTGGAGTGCGATTAAGACGGGGCTCTAGTGAAGGGTGGCGGCAGGAGCATCAACTCCTAGATAAACGATGGATCTGGGGTGAAAAAAATGGGAAATCAATGGATAATGCATAGGGGAATGAGATAGTGTAGAAATTTAGTGGATATAATGGTCAGATAACGATGGGTTTGTCCTGAAGCTTGAGCTCCATGAAATCAGGGTTTTGAAATTAATGCTAAATAGGTGATTAAAAGGAAAATCAATGACTAGAATCGAAAGCTACCCTAAAGGGTTACCAAAGAAGTAGAAGAAAAGGCCTCAATCGGGTCCAAGACCATGGGAAGAAAAACCAGTCGGAGAGCTCCTTCACAATGGTGGATCTGGCTCGTCCGTCGGTACTCCTCGTTGTAAATCCTTGTTCTGATTGCTGTCACCAAGGGGAAGGTGACGAACGGGCTCTGAGGGGCTAAGAGTACGTGAAGAGGGATCAAACTAAGGAAGGAAGTGGAGAGAGATTATTTATAAACATGGAGGAGAAGTTCCATTAATTAGTGATTATTGGTCGATCGGGACTATGTATAAAGGTTTAATGATTAAGTGTGTATTAGGGTTGATCTAAGACCTGGTTTCATGAAAAATCGAGTCTAAATGAGTAATTCACACGGGAAATGGGGGAGAAGATGGCAGGTAGCCTCAGTCGGACGGGTCGGTGGCTTGGGAAGGAGAGTGGACTGAGGGTCAACAAAGAAAGCTCCCCGGTTGGTCCATGTGGACCAATCAAGAAAAACAACGAATTAAATCCCTTATTAATAGGATTAAAAATAGAAAATGAATTTATCAATTCCAGGTTAAAACAGGAAAAATTTTATGTAGTATTTTATTATAATTTTTATTATTTTTTCGAGGTAATTTATTACAGGTTATTATTTTCATGTATAATCATTGGTATATCTTTTTATATAATATGTATTTTATTTTTTTTATATTTTATTAGTTTATACATGTAATTTATATATTTATAACTTATTTAAATATACTTAAATATATTTTATTGTGTTTTTCTGATATTATATGCATACTTAATTAATTATAACTATTTATTATATAGGTCTACAAATGTACAATTCATTTATGTGTTTATGTATACTAATTTTTTAATGTATTTTTAATGGTTTTAATTTATTCTAATTATGTACATATGTTTTAAATAATACTTAGAAAATTATAAAAATATAAAATTGTAAAAATTGTAAAGAATAAATAAAATAAATATTTTATTCAGGTTTATTCTACAATAGGGGTCCAAATTAAATGTAACACCTTTATTAAATAGCAAAGTTATATACTATTAAAGTAATTTTTATGAATTATGAGATCATATGGAAAAGATACAGATCTGTGAAGTTTGGGTTTTGGACTTTTATTTTTAGTGTGGAAAGTGAATTGTGTATTATTTTTATGTGAAATAAATTTTGTATTTTTCTATGTATTTTTATCTACAACTTTCATGTATAAATTCTATTATCTGATGCATAAATACTAAAGAATAAAATAGGTGCCAAAATGTATATATATATATATATATGAATTGAAAATCAGGTTTTTTATGTGATTTCTGTATAATTCTATTGCCCTATCTCCCCCTCCTTTATTCCTTGTCGGCCAAGTCATTATGATGATTGGGTTTCAGGGTCTCATTTCTTTTTCTTTTCTTCCTTTATTCTTTAATTTTGGAATCAAATATAATAAATAAACAATATTTCATACAGTATTTTGTACAAATTACAAAGTGTTTATTTTGACTAATGATATATACAAGCATTTAGCTAGGAATTTAAAGCCAAAATGAAATACTAAAGTTGATGAAATGGAGATTCATTAGCAGTCGAGGGAGAAGTAGGAGGAGCATAAGACCATTTTAGTTTTTAGTTTTATGTTCAGTCCTTTTAATTTATTTTATTTTTGTAAAATAATTTGTAATAATTGTTGTACTTGGCATTTTTCTACTTTCTATAGAGCCTTTAGACCCATTTGTGCTTGCGGGGTTTGTATTGCCAAGTGCCGATGCACTTGGGGTATCTCATCGTGTTTTGTTTTTTTCGACTTTAGTTACTTTTGTTTCATGTGATTTATGCGTTTATGCCTTTATTTTTATTTGTTTTATATGCTTGAGCCCCATATAGTTAGGTTTCTATTTGATTGAGCCAAGTAACATTAGGTCCACATCCCTAATAGAATATTCATTCCTATAGACATCGTTGGACTTAGTCAAATAAATCTATGCTTGATGATAATAGAAGTTCTTTTTACGGTGGTTTATTCATGCAGCATATAGGTTAGATTTTATTTTATGTGTGTATCATGTTGCATGTAGAGTGTAGGCAATTAGTACACATTTTCTATCCCTTACACGCATCATTGATTTCATCGCGCATCAGATTTTCTGACTTCCATCACTATTTTCTCACTCAGGATAAGAAAATTGGAATGTTCATTAGATGGTTTTTTAAGTACCCAAAAAAGTGTTAGCCAAAAATAAAATCGGGACTTCTAATTTAACTTGACCCCTAAAATTAATGTAAATATCATTTTATATTGGGGAGAGCAAATCCTTCATTATATACAGGAACTTACCTCCGGACAGAGTGGTGAGGACGTAGCCCTAAGGATAGAGACCAAATCCCTGGACTGTTTCCCTAAGAACATGAGTACCACTCTTGGGTACACGATCGCAGCTGCAAGCACTTTCCTCTAACTTTTAAAAAACGTTTTGTTGTGCTCTGCATCTTATATCCTTTGGGCCTTATATAACATGGCAGCCGGTGTAGATGGTTCTATTGTATGTGGAGGTTTGCAGACATATGCTAGGTGATAGGGCGACATCACACTGTGTGTTTGTAGTTAACGATTTGCATCACTAAACTCTAAAACTGAAATGATAAAATACTGAACCTTTACTATCTCCATTTGTGTTGAGTTGGTGAATTTGGGGTTTGTCTTGTCTTTGTTTTGTTAGCAGTCTAGATCTCATCTTTTAACCTTCATATATTTCGATATCTTTCTCTTCTTTCTTCCTCTAGGGACACGATGATGTGAAGGAGATCTCTTAAGCCGACTCTTATGGCCCTGCTATTCAGCGATCCTCCCCATTCATCTAGGTCTATTGAAGAGATATTAATCCCTCTAATTGAACCCGAGTTTCCATCTTCTCCTTCGCCACTTGACCCCCATTCTTCTTTTCCAACACCTAGATCGGTTCAAGAGAACACTCTTTTTTTGCAGTATTTTTCTATACAACAGTAGTTGTTCATAGACATGTTAGAGCCTAATATAGACTTTCCTTCATATTTAGAGGCAAACAATATGGCTTGGATATTACCCCAACAACCGCAGACCACATCTGTAGTGATCGACCAAGTAGTGATCAATAATGGCTTACCTGCTTCCCTTGAGTTCATGTAGAACCAGATTAGGAACAAGGGAGAATGATGACAGAGGTTATAGATGAGCTGACATAGTTGAGAAAGATGAGAGTGGATCACATGGCGTATGATATTTATGATGTTGTCGATGGAGCTGATATAGAGAGAGCTGAGGGTAGATGAGCTGATATATAAAGACCTGAGTATAGAGGAGATGAAATTCCACAAGCTAGAGGGAATGGTATTCCACCTAGACCTGCATGTAAGATGAAGGAGTTGTACAACCCTTGTAATGAATCATCATTTCATCACCTTTCTTCTTTGATTTCTGCCTTCAACCCCTAGATAAATGGATGTATATAGCATTAATTCGCCAAAGTAAATGCTCTATGAGTTGCACAGAATATTGTAGAAATTACTATATAAATACTACATTTATTACCAAAACAAAAGAATAAAGAAAAGAAAAGAAAAAGAAATGAGACATCATAGGTGTTGAGTGACCCTAGCCTGCTAGGCTCAGCCATCATTATGACTTAGTCGACAAGGAATAAAGAAGGGGGAGATAGGGTGACGAATTGTAAAGAAAACACAGTCGAAAAACCCTACAAAAATCGGCCAATAATTACCTTTTGGGACTTGTTTTATTATTCATTATTTATTCATCAATTCAATAAACTTTGTACATGAAAGTTTAAGATAAAAATACAGATAAAAATAAAAAATCGATTTCATAGGAAAATAATATGCATTGTATCTTTTATAGGCTAAATAAAAAACCAAAAACCAAACTTCCCAGACACATATCTCCTCAATAAAAACTCAAAATTCATCAAAATCACCTTTAATTGTAGATAACTTTTAATAAGATATTTAATGAAGGTGGTTCACTCAATTTGGATTTAAGGTGTGAAAGTTAGGTTTTGGACCCCTATTATAGAATTTACCATAATAAAATCTTCATTTTATTTATTCCTTACTATTTTTATACTTTTATATTTTGATAATTTTGTAAATATTAGGTATAGTATATGTATGTATTTAAAGTAGAATAAAACCATAATAAAACACAAAAATAAAATAAGTATATGAAATACATAGATGAAATACATATACTTATATACATATATCATATACCTATGTCTTTTATGTGTACATGCTACATCAAATAATACAATAAAAATATATTTAAATATATTTAAATAATTTTTTAATATGTAAAATATGGATATAAAATAAAAAAATATAAAATGCAAAATAAAAATAAAATACATAAAATATAGATGAATATACATATATTTGTGCTTGTAAAAAGTGACATGTAATAAATCATCTCTTGAAAATAAATGAAAATTTGCATTAAATTCAGCATAAATTAGAAATATTTTTTATTTTATAATTTAAAATAAATAAATCCATTTATTTATTTATTTTCCATTTTCTAAAGCATTTTTACTTGGAACATCCTAGTAGGTACATGTGGACCAACTAGGAGGTTGGGTTTATTGACCTAGGGTCAACTCTACCTTATCCTTCTGATTTCTGACAGAAGTCACGAGCAAGCCCATTTTGCCGATTTATCATGCCTCCATACTACACACTTTTCCCTCGATACCTCCACCATCATCTAGCCCACTCGTCCTAGATCTTTGACCATGCCAGAATCTTCACCATCCTCCTAACCATTTCTCATAATATAACCTTGAAACTCCTCGAAAGTTCATCTATAATATAACCTTTAATCTCTCTTCATCCTATTCTATCTCCTCAAATCTTGTACCTTTCCATGTGCTTGTTGACGGTAAACCAACGGAGTAGATCTACAGCGAGGAATAAGGTTCCAGCAGCGCATCGAACCATCTTCAGTCACCTGCAACCGGGAGATTCTACTCCTGGCCTTCTCGTCCAGTTGAGACCCATTTCCTGCTATTTCTAGGTAATATCCATCCCCTAGTTCTATTTCTTATCATTAATTTCTAGCTTTCATGTTTGTTTTAACGTAATTTTGAAAACCCCTTTTGACCTGAAGCTTGAGCTTCATGTCAAATTGCCCTTGTTCCTGTCTGCATTTCTTCCCGCTCTCTCCTCATTCTCCTTCCCCAACACGTTATTCACAATTACCACCTTGATAACTACAAGGAGTCGACCCTTGGAGTTCCCTCTGCCACATCTTGCCGAAGCTCCACCTCCATTCCATTTCCAACTTAATTTGGATTAACTCCCAGGTCAAGGAGGTAGACCTCATGCATAGTAGTGTTTTGGTGCTTGCTTGCAGGACTAAGAAAGTGCTTGGAGCCTTGATGATTAGTTGGAGTTGCTCTAGGTATTCCAACCTCGTTGGAGGGCCTCGAGCTCCCTCGTTGTTCTTGGAGCCTATCGTTGCACACGGAGGACTCCCAGCTCTCTGCGGGGCCTGTTGGAGGAGTATTCCATGGCCGGAGCACAAAGAAATGAGGGAATGAAGTTTTTCATCTGTGTGTTCTAGCGAGTCCATCCAAAGGCACCTAGGGTCGTTAAATTAAAAACTAGGCCTAGGTCTAATCTTGGCCATTGCTTCTAATCGAACTGTTGTCTGACCACAACTGTCGATCCACCATGTGTCGCTCGAAGGACGGTCTGATCCAGTCACTTAAGTGGGTTAGTTGCTCGATACCCCCTCCGGTTTTTTAAATGATAAGCAGTACTGTAAATATTATATGACGTTTAACAAAGTAGTGGTATATTTGCATGCACCCCTTGAACTTTTATAATATTGCATAATAGTCCATGCCAGTGTCATGTGCAACCTCGCGTTGATTTTGTAAAATTTGCATGTAAATCCTCCTGGGTTCTTCTAATTGTTCATTAATATATTAAGTTTGGATATTAGTTGTAAATATCTAGGTTATTTGGATTGTGCCCCCTGGGTTTATTTTAATTGCAAACATAGACCTGTAAGTTTAAGTATTTTTGTGTGTTGTTTCCTATCTATTAAAAATATCATCTGTGGACCAAAAACTGTCAAAATAGTATAATGTGTCTACTACAGTTAACTTTTTCATCGTATTTTTATTTTGAATTTCATGCATATTACATATTTATTAAAAATCAAATAGTGCATGAATAGTCCCTGTTTGCTTTAAGAACTCCAAAAAATTATAAAAAATTGTGTTTGAAAATTCCCAAAAAATAGTGCATTTTTATTATAGTATATTGTACTCCCAAACCAAAAATCACTAAAAATAGAAAAGGAGAATGCATAAAATTTAAATTGCTCAAAAATCTTTTAAAAAAACATAAAAACTCTTCTAAAAATCCAGCAATATTTATTCCTTTCTTATATTCTCACTTATATATATGAGAACATATAAAAAATAGTTTTGAGATTTTTTGACTTTATTTAGCATTTTTAAATATAAAAAATACCCAACCTAGTTAAAAAAATCCCTAATCTTGTGTATTTTTTACTTTAAAAATAATTGAAAATTAGTAAAAACCTTAAAAATTATACACAATTATTTAATACCCAAAAATATTTTATTTTTTTTTATTTTTACTAATTTTACTTATATTTATAAGTAAATACCCTATAGAGTAATATACATCAACATAGTTCAATATATAAGCTACAATATGATTTATCATTATAAATATTTTATAATTATATTAAAAACAAATATATATATATAGTTCATAAAAAAACAGTTAATATATATTATTTAAACCCACATTCTCTGATTTATTGTGTGCATACATATATTATTTATTCATTAGTTGTTTATAAATAATATTGAGTGCTACATCGTCATGCTTCTTGTGTTCAACACCGTACTCTGCTTGTCACTATACACACTTATTTGTAGGGTTCATAATAGATTTTGATTCACACCTTCTTAGTCATTGATAAATATCTATTGTGGCGGGTTGATCATTGACTTGATAAGTTGTTCTTAGTGAGGGATCACCTCATCGACTCCACTCCCACATTGTGAGGAGTGGATGATCTTCTTCCTCGAGTTAAGTGGTTATTTCAAATGGCGTTGTTGTTGGGTAGCAACGGATTGTAGCACATTTTTCTTGTGTAGATAGTTGCATATTATTCTCACTTTATTCCCTGTTAATTTTGATAATTATTTGACTATTCTAATCCCATTTTCTTCATGATCCTTCTTGTGTGGGACTGCTTGACGAGGGCTATCCCTTAGGAGGTGGATGCACCCGAGGAGAGCAGAGGTTGACATTCGCTTGGGAGCCAACTAGGAGAGAGCATGAGAGAGGAGCAAGAAAAGGAGAAGAGGAGACTGACCCTTGCTTTTATTTCCATTTTTGTGAGGAGAGAGTTATTTTGCGACAATTAATTTGTAATTAGTTTGGATACTACCACACTTAGCGAGGTCAAGTGCCCAAGTTTTTGTTCACCTAGGGTACTCACCATGGTTTTTCGTATTGTATCGCCTTTATTTTATTTTGTTTCTTACGATTTGAGTTTTTTGCCTTTGTTTTAATTTGTTTTCTGTAAGTGAGCCCTTAGACATTAGGTTGCTTTACTTGGTAGCTAGGTCTAAAGCCCTAATTATATTGCATGCACCTATAGTGATATGCGCTTGGACTTAGTCAAAATTAATTGCTACTTATTTGGATTTGAGATCGAGCATCGAGAGAAGTGTTATACACCACTTGCAAGATACATTGTGGCGGACACTTATGCACTTCAGAGACCGGTCTTTTGGATCTCACTTCCGAATAATTAGCATTTTGTTCTTCCTCATAATAGAAGCTATTGTTTAGGATGTTTTCTCACTTTTGCATGCCATCGTTAGTGTAACATTTTCAATTCTATCTTGCATCCCACATTGAGAGAGCTGGGAAGCACTGCAAGTAATTTTATCTTTACATGAATAATTAGTCACTAAGGTGAGATTTCCATCTTAGTGACTACTTGCACGACTTTTCGATCCTATCCCCCTTTGTTTATATCACTTCAGACAAGGAAAAATACAAAAAAATTGTTAGGAACCTTGCTCTGAAAATTACTCAAAAAAATTAAAAACCCAACATTTTAAAAAAAGGGACAGCTAAATAAATTTGAGCTTAATTAAAATTCATAATGAAATATCCATTGTTTGGGATTCATAAAGCTTGCATTGTTTTCAGGTACACTCCATACTTAGTGAGTTGTCACCTACTAAGGGTAAGAGCCCAAATCCCGATTTGTGGTGCCTTTATTATAACCTGGGTTGGCAACGTATTAGCGCTTCTATCATATGTGACTGAGTAGGGCCTCGTAGAGAACGCTCTTCCCGCCTTATGTGGAGCATCTAACTTGGTATGAAGTATTGAGCTTTGGCCATGCCCTCGCATGTGTGTCTGTCCCATCGGTTTGCATCCATGTAGGCCCTTGCACGCTCACTTGTGATTCTATTGCGACTGAGTTCCGAAGTATTGGTTTCACCTATTGGCTTCCCTGCTATATTTCTTTAGCTGAGTTGTCACCCAGTCATGAGACCAAGGGCCTTTCAGTGCACAGATTACGGGTTACAAAGGAGGTAAAGAAGTATGTGGTACTTGCCTGGCAGTACACACGCTCCTACAAGAATAGCGTACTTAATGACTTGTTAAAAGATTGCCTGAAAATAACAATAAAATTGAAAAGATAAAAAATAGCCAAACTCTTACAACTTCATATGTGTTGCGTAGGTGAATCCATCCTTGTCTTGTGTTTGTTTGAACTAGATTACATTTCAATGATCAGTCATGAAGATTTTGTGCCTTGTTCATTCCTATCTGTTATTCCTCATTTGACCCCCTATTCATTTGGAGCCTTCTACTATTTTATAGTCCTTTTATTCCTTATTTGACCTCCGTATTATTTTTCCATTCTTGGTCTCCTCTTGACCATTGAGATGGTGACACTTGGATGACTTAGTCGGGACCTCATCGACCCCAACATTGATTCCATGTGCTCATCGCCTACAATAATTCAGGGCAATTCCCGATATCCTGTTTCGGACTCCGCGAATCGATCACCATACTCCCCGTCTTCTCCAATAATATGAGATCACTCTTGTCATGAACTCTGTCCATTTTAGATGGCCTTTGACTTCACTCCTTACACCCCATCATAATGATTCACTACATCTGGTGCTTCAATTCAGATCGATTAGGGCATCATTTTATGCACAGATCACAAGACTGTTCTGGAGCCATAGATTCTTTCAGATTCATAGTCAGAAATAGACATAGAGATAGCTCCCATAGGAAAAGGGAAGGGACCGTAGCATCTACCACATCCACAATTAGAGTAGGGTCAGCAAGATCAGAATGTCGTTAGTGCCCAACTTCTCACCTCCATTTTGGAGATTCTACAACAGCTCACTGACCACGCATTGGCCAACATCACCTTCCAGGACATGTTCAATGACTTGAGGAGAGGAAGAACAAACCCAGGAGAAGGAGGAGAATAAGGAGGAGTAGGTGGAGGTCATCAGGCCTAGTAGACGAGCCAAGAGAGGAGCAGCCCAAGCCGATTCTCAAAGAGACATACAACCCTAGAGCCGGTCAAGTTACTGAGTGGATCCAAATCCCAACGATCAACGCACATTTTGAGTTGATGCCTTAGGTCTTGGATCTCCTGCCTAGTTTCCACGAAAATACAAACGAGGAACCATATATCCACCTGCAATTACAATGCTCTAACCTAACATATTGTTTGGAGTAGTCAAGATGATGACATTCCCATTCAGTCTTCAAGACGAGGCCCTTCATTTGAACAACCAATTGGGGAAGGTCCTCACAACATGGGAAGAACTTAGTTCTTCCTTCCTGCATAAGTACTACCCCCATGGGCGACTTAATAAGATGTGTGCCCGCATAGAAAAATTCACCCAAGCTACTCACGAATCCATCCATGAGGCTTGGGAGAGGTTTATAGAGATGCAAGAGAAATGTCCTCGTCATGACATTTTGAGGATCAGCCTGGTCCAACACTTCTTTAGGGGACTTATAGTTGAAAGTCAGAAGCTCATGGATGCAGCATGTGGCTGCTCCAATTTCAACAAAGATGAGGACATCGTCTGGCATATCTTCGAGGAGATGGTCGAAGGAGAGGTTGCCTTGTCATTGCCTCGTACCTATTAGCGCCATCCCCACACTCTTCACAAGACAATCCATATGGCATCTTCCTACGAGTCAGACAGGGACGAAAGCTCCAACTTGAGCATCATAAGGAGCCACCTGTCCAAAGTGGACATCGTCGAGAAATGATCACAAGACCTGGAGAAACTTTCTCTGATTGAACAAAGGACACAACACCTGGACAAATTAGATCAGATTACCAAGCAGCTAGAGCTGTTGGTCAACACAATGAGCGTCTATAATTATGTGTCTGCATCGGCCCCAACTCCAGCTGAGAAGAAGGAGCAAGCATTGCCACAACCTCCTCAGCCGAGTCAACCACAACCAATAGCTCAACACAAATATTATGTGCAGGCCCCTGAGCCGACATCACCACAGTAGCCACAGCAACAGCTGGTAGTCTACCAGCCTGAGCCCCAACCGATGTAAGATCCATGTTTCCCTCCTCCATCGCTCATTCAAGAGATAAATGGTGTATGGGTGAATGAAGAACAGCTGGCATGTCCAGGTGGACCTCGATAGGGCCAGCAATAAGGCAATCACAAGTTCCCTCAGCATCAAGGAGGGAGATTTGTCTTGAATCAGCCTTAGTTCCACCATCAGTCTCCGCCATGCAATGGCAATTGGAGACAGTATATGTACCAACAAACACAATATCAGTCGTACCTATCGAATAAGAAATATGTGGTTGTTCTATATCAGAACCAACATCCTCAGCAACACCAACAATAGCACCCATCTCCTTAGTACCATCCTCAACAGTCACACCAGTAGCCCCCAAACCAGTTCCAACATCAATGTGGCCAGCACGCTGACTCTTCCAAGGCTACCCCTCTGATAAACCCTAGCTTGGATTGTCTGGCTCAGCTAGTGAAAAGCCTAACAAAGATGGGCCAGAAACTTGATGACATAATCGCTGCGAAGACCTCCATTCCAGTACAGGTGGAGGCTAACCCCAATAATTTTATGAAGAAAAAGTGGCTAGTTTGTATTGTTCTAGCCGGTCTAACAGAGTCAGATATGCTTGATTGTTTTTATGTAATGTTGTCAATCTCAAGAGCGCTAGGACCTTGTAGTCATCAGCCACATGCAAGGTGAAGATTAAAGCTTCCCTTGATGAATCATCATCTTTTGCATCAGTCGATCCAACATCCACGTCGGGTGAGGAAGAAGAGGAAGGAAAGAAACATCAACAAAATGCCAAAAAATCAAAAAAAAAATAAATGCCAAAAAGATAGCACCAACAGTAGTAGCAGCAGGAGCACTAGCCAACCAGCTTGGAGGAGACCGCACCTGCAGTTGATCTAGTGCCAGTAGATGGAGCCCTGCCTGCAAATTTTGGATACTCCCCATTTATGGATGACCATGCTCACTTTAGTAATCCATTTGTACAACCTGGTGTGGGAACAAATTTTGATGTAATTAAGAACGCTATTCCTACTGATGCTTTTGATTTTGTCAATATTCTTTTTCTGAAAGCATTAAGAAAATCCAAAAAAAAATAAAAATTAAAATCAGCCTTGTCTGATCCTAATGTTGTTGAGATTATCGAGAACATTGTGCTTGAAATGCCCTTGCATAAAGCCATCTAGTACATGCCTAACATCAAGAAAGATCTTAAAGAGGCATGTACTTCAAAAAGATAGTTGCGCAGAGCCAAAAAAAGAAATGTGAATCATATTCTGATTGCGGTTACAGTAAATGCAATTACCAATCTCCCGAACAAAAAATGGGAAATGGGAGCTCCTCTAATCAGATACCAGATGTTTGATCAGGATTTCAACTGAACTCTACTTGATAGTGGATCCTCAATTAACCTAATGCCTACTTCATTTCTCAAAGAATTTGGGTTGGAACCACTAAATCTACTAGAATGATTATGCAGTTCGCAGGTACATCCATCAAGCAGCCCTGAGGAATTCAATAAGATGTCATCATCACCATTCAGGGAATGCAGTTCCCTACGGAGTTCATCGTTCTATATATGAACACTTCAGTTCCTCTTCTACACACCTCAATAATCCTTGGACGATCGTTCCTTCCAACAACCGAAGTAATGGTGAACTATGGCATCGGGCAGATCATCTTCCATTCTAATAGTGATAAAGTATCGATTGAAATGATCCATGTGCTAAAACCTTCAACTTATGCATCAGATGAAAGTGAGCCAATAAAGCAGCGAACAGAAGACTATGACATTTTAGCTGAAATCTGTGATACGAATCTGTTTATGCATGATATTGAGACCCAAGCATTCCTCTCCATAGAAGAGGTCTTGGACAGCATAGTCGAGTTCTTAGATATCCTTACTGATGAGATTTTCGCTGGGTTTCCTGATGAATATATTTATGGCCACCTGTCTTTGGATGAGTAAGAGGACATCAATGCAAATTTTTGTGAACAAGATTTGATCATTGAAGAATTCTGTGCAGCCCTGCACTCAGTCCTTACAGTTCCAATGGTGGACACATTACAAATGAAAGATCCTACACCTTCTCCATGCATAGTAGCTGAAGTTACCACCGAGTTGAACCTACCACCACCCAAGCTCAAGACACATCCATCGAATATGAAATATACCTTCTTTGCAAGTACGCAGAACATGTTCCCCGTGATCATCAATTCACATCTAATTGAGGAAAAAGAATATCATCTGCTCAAGGTTCTAGAGAGAAACTACAAGGCAATGGGATGGAAGATTTCCGATCTCCATGGGATCAACTCATCACTATTCTCTCGTGACATATATCTTGACGAAAACTACAAGTCTTCCCGTGAATTCTAGCTCATATTTAATCCAAAACTTTTGTAGGTTGTGATAAATGAAATCATGAAATGGTGTGATGTGGGATTCGTATATCCCATCTCCAATTCAAAGTGGCGAGTCATCTGGATGCAGTGCCAAAGAAGTTAGGGATCACCATGATCAAGAATGACAAATACGATATGATTGCAACTAGAGCTCCAACATCCTGACACGTGGGTGTTGATTAGAGATGCCTAAATTTAGTGATCAAGAAGGACCATTTCCCTCTCCCCTTCATCGATCAGATAGTCAAAAGACTGGTTGCAAAGGAATACTTATGTTTCTTGGACGGATACTCTTGCTATAATCTGGTTGCAATAGCTCTAGACGATCAATAGAATACAACCTTCACCTATCTATTTGGGACAAATGCCTTCCGTAGAACGTTGTTTGGTTTGTTCAATGCTCCAACGGCATTCCAACGATGTATGTTGATAGTTTTTGCATATATGGTCTATAGTTTTCTTGAGGTCTTTATGTATTATTTCTAATTCTGCGGAGACTGCTTTGATCAATGTTTATATTACTTAGATCGAGTGCTAAAGCGATGTTGTGAAGTGAACCTGGTGCTCTCATGGGAGAAGATCCATTTTATGGTGACAGAAGGATTGTGATAGGACATGTCATCTCAAAATGTGGCATAGAGGTTGATCCCGCAAAAGTATATCTAATTTAAAATCTTTGAATATTCCTAAGGCACATCAGTTTTTTCTGACAATTTATCAAAGATTTCAGCAAAAGTTTTTGATCGTTGACTGAGCTTCTTAGCAAGGAGGCATATTTTATTGTTGATAACAGAGTCCTTCAAGCCTTCACACAATTAAATGAATTGATCACTCAGACCCTTATCCTTCAATCGCCATATTGGTCTCTTCCATTCGAGATCATAAATGATTCATCAGACTATGCTGGTGCGATTCTAGGACAGCGAAGAGACAATCGACCATTTTCTATTCAATATGCTAGTAGAACACTTGATGAAGCTAAGAAAAACTACACTGTTAATGAAAAAGAGACGCTAGCAATCGTCTTTGCCCTGGAGAAATTCAGATCCCACCTGCTCGGATCCAATGTAATAATCTATACAAACCACTCTACCATAAAGTACTTGTAAATTAAGAAGGATGTCAAACCCAGATTTATGAGATGGATCCTTCTGCTCCTGTAATTTGATCATGAGATTCGTGATAAACTTGGGGTTAAAAATGTGGTGGTAGACAACTTGTCAAGATTGCCAGAGCCAGATACTCCTGAGCAGAATGTATTTCCGATTACTGAAACTTTCCCTTATGAAGCCATTCTGTCAGTCACCTTGCTCCCCTAGTTTGTTGATATTGTGAATTATCTTGTATCCAAGAAAACTCCACAAAATTGGTCGAAGCTGAAAATTAGACAAATTCATGTCGGATATTCATTTTTATCAGTGTGAGGATCCTTATCTCTTTTATAAGGGGTCATATTGCATCTGGAGGATGTGCAATCCTCAGGAGGAAGTCCATTGTGTCCTCGAGTACTGTCACGCTAGAGAAACAAGAGAACACCACTCTTGGAGAAGAATGACAGCAAAAGTTCTCCAATGAGACCTTCAGAGGCCGACTCTATTCAAAGATGTATAAGACTTTGTCAAATACTACGCAGATTGTCTGAGATTGGGCAGCACTATTGGAATGAGAGACGTGATGCCCTTGAAATACATTTTTATATCGGATGTGTTTGACGTGTTGGGCATTGATTTCATGGGCTTGTTCCCTAACAGTAAGGGTTCCAAGTATATTCTTGTTCTTGTCGATTATGTGAGTTGTTTGGTGGAGGTTATCCCAACCTGAGCCACTAACAGTCGTACGATCTACTGGTTCCTGAGGGAAAACATCATAACACGGTTCAGATCCCCAAAATTCTCATATTAGATGGGCGTAGACATTTCATAAATAGAGAGGCGAAGAAGCTAACGCATGAATTCTACATAGAACAACGTCTCACCTCTCCATACAGACCACAGTCCAATGGCCTGGCCGTGTTCAAATAGGGAGAAAGACAATTGTACAGAAGCTTATATGATCCGATAGGAAGAACTAGACATAGTTGCTCGATTCTATTCTTTGGGTCTATAGGACCGCCTAAAAGTCACCTCTAGGAATGTCTCCCCACCGCTTGGTGTATAGAGCGATGACGAAGCGCCTAGTGACTCGGGTTAAGGTATATCTAAGGATCGTTGCGACCCAAATAGCAAAGCGCAATCAATCAAGAAAATCAAGAACACAATTAAGAAAATCTCAAGAACAAAAATCAATGTAGCGGTCTCCGCTATTTATTTAACTTCGTATAGCAAACAGGGTCGAACACAAGGAGCACCTAAATGTAGGAAGTAATCGGTACTCGTAAAATAAAACTCATATTTTTGTGGTTTTTAGTTTGCAATTTTTTTATATTTTCTAATAAGAAAACAAATACAAAGATAAAGAAAATCAAGCTTTAACCATTTTTGTTAAGACTAAAAATTCTAAAAAATTAGAAACAAAAATATTTTTATATTTTTCAAATATGCAGATTTTTTTGGTGATTTTGTGGTATTTTTCAGATTTCTATATGATTTTATAAAAACAAGATAAAATCGAAACAGGAAAACCATGTACATCCTGGACTAAATGGAAATGTTAAAATATTAAAAATTCTTAAATGTCCTGGTTGTGATTTTTATGATAAAGTAAACAAAAAGGACTACAAGAAGGAACAGAAATCCTATTTTTTTTGTTTTTCTAGAATTTTTAGTGATTTTTACAAGATTTTTAGTCTTTTATGATTTTTAGGGTTTTTATAAAAGATAATGCAATAAAAATTACACAGGAACAAAAACAAACTATAATAAAGATGCATAAATTTTTATGGAATTTTTGCAACTATTTTTACATTTTTTGCTATTTTATATAATACACAGACACGTTTTTAAAGGTTTTTTATTTTTAGAAAATATCAAATAAAACTAAATCGAGTCACAAAATTTACCAAAATTACTACACGTTAGTAGGAGATAATCATAATTTTTGTTGTATTTTTTGAGTCAATTTGATAATTATTTGATTAAAAACAAAACAAAAAGTAGACAGGGACCTAGATGCAATTATCTTAAAGTTATAGACCAATCAATAACACAATAAAAAGCATCGGGGCTCAGATTGCAAAAATCGCAAGTCAACATGCGCAAAAAATGTGACGCAATCTCAGAGGGGCATAAGTGCAATTCTCAAAAAATGTTTTCATTCAAAGCATAACACTTATAAAGCTCAAGGATATAACATGCAAATATCTCGAAATATCATGTGTAAGGCCACGTGCTACACATAAAGTGGGACTAAAGTGCAAATGCTGAAAACCAGGGGGTCCAAATTGTAAAATAGTTCTACTGCTACTTATTTTACAGTACTTAAAGACAAAATAAAAACTAACAGGGATGAAATGGAAATATACCCCTTGGGGCACCTGTTAGGCACGTGAGGGCTCGGGCGGCTCTGATGCATCCCTGCGAAAGATCTGACGGCTCTAATAGTGTCGAGAATGTGCGCCTGTGATGAGTTGCCACAGTACGGATCTAATGGTCCTTAGATGGCCATGAACGTGCGGTGCAGATCTGTCCCAGGTGCTGATCAGACCATTACGAACCAGGCGTGGATGAACGACCCTAATCAAACCTGGAGAGGGAGCATCGAATCAATGGAATAAGAGGGTCCTAGAAGAACTCACCGGTGCCGAACTTCAACAGAGCGAGGAGAGAGATCCAGTGCTTCGATGAAAGTACAGAAGGGCTCTTCATAATCGTGGGTGCCCTCTACGTCCGGTGGTGCCCTCAGATGAAGAACCAACAGTCGGATGTCTAGATGGAAGAGCTCTCGCCTGAAGCTGCTACGCCTGATCAGGAGGGTGTCCAGATGTTGCTCCTCTCGCGCACAGACCTACAAAGGGTAGAGGTACTTGGGGCGAAGCTCCGATCCACGTTATTGGGACTTGTAAACGAAAGAAGCGGCGTTGAGGCATGTTGGGGATCTTTGGCAAACGTGAGGGAGGGAGATCCAACCTAATCGCAACCCGATGGCTGAGAAATAGGGTGGATAGGTTGCGGAAGAAGGGGAGAGTGCGTCGAGGGTTCGATCGATACGTGAATGGCGATGAGATGGAGCTCCAACGACCGGAGCTTAGCAAATGAAGGCGTGACGGTGTGAAGTCGAAAGAACAAATCTAAAGGAAGTGAAATGGTTGATAACTGAGGTTCTAGATGAACTCTGGAGCTTCAGGGGATGGTGGTAAGCAAGGTTGTAGCCTCGACCAAGCTGTGGAAGGCCGGAGGCTTATCGCAGCGGTGCTCGTCGGCCAGGAGGCTGAGCAACGTGAATACTTGACCAAACTCCAATCCGAAGGGTCCCTATGGAAGTTGCCACTAAACCTGAGGTGTCTAGTGCTAAAATGAGGAGCGAGGCACAAGCGATGGCTCCTGGGAGGTAGAAGAGAGGCTATATAAGGAGCTCGAGGATCTAGAAGAATCAACTAAAAGTGCGAGACCCGAGAGAGATTCGGATCATCCAAGAAATCAACAAGTATTACGGAGGTCCGAGGAATCAAGGGTCCAAAATTGTTGCGAGAGGAGATCAAATTCGAATGGGAAAATCGAAGAAAAGACTTCGGCGACAGGTTTTTGACACGACCTAAGCTACGACGGGGCATTGACCGGGGTCAACAAACCCTCCTGGACCAATCAGAAATAGGAATTTACATAATACTTACAATTCAATAAAAATAGTAAATGGCTTTAAAATAAAAAATGTATAAAATAAAAAATATTTATTATTTTTCAAACTATTTTTCTGTGGTTTTTATTTATTTTTTTGAAAAATAAATTAATCTCTATACAATATAATGTATTATATACATGTATAATATACCTATGTGTTTTGAGTAATTATTTTTATTTTGTTATTTTCACATAACTACCCCAATTTTTTATATTTTATTTATTTAAAACACAATTTTTGGAGTATAAAATAATTTTTATTTTATTTTTATTCTTTATACAAGTATATAATAAATAAGAAGTGAGACATATATACATGTAGTTTACACATGTGAGAGAGGATTTTATTTAATTTTTGTTAGTTTTTTATTTTATATTATTTTTAGAAATATATACAAGGAGGTAAAAAGAACATTTTATTTTGATTTTTTCAAAAATCATTATTTATAGATACAATTAATATATAGTACAGAATAGGCCCTATCTCTCTCTACTTATTTTGTTTGGCAATCAGGTCATGGTTTCACCTTCTCTTGGGGTTCGGGTCACTCTGTATTTATTTTAAATACCACCATCCTTTTTCTTTTCCTTTATTCTTTTATTTTTGTACAAATACATGCTAAATATATATTATTAACATATGCATGCCAAATGCTAACTTATTGTATTTACACCTATTTATAAGATGCTTTGCCAAGATAAATAGCTAAAATAAAACGATAAAGGGTGAGAATCAGGGATTCATCACCCCCCTGTACTTTACCTTTGCTAGTCCCTTAGCAAACACTTATTTGAAAAGGAAGTAAAAAAGAAAAGAAAAGAAAAAGAAGGAGCCTTATTAAATTTGTCTTCATTAAATTGAAGTATGGAGATCAGTCAGACTTTTTGACTCTTAGTTTGTTGGAACCTTATTTGGACTTAGGTTGAAGACTCAACAACCTCTAAGTTCAACCAATCTATGGTCAGGACTCATCGATAATACAGATTAGAACATGTCTACATACACAAACTCTAATGACCATGAATCTTTTCTTGTACTTTGTAAGTGATATGTAGCTCCCCATGTCAGAAATACCAAGGCAACAACCTCCCCCAATAAGGTAACTCTAATGCCCTAGTCAGGCAGCTGTTTCCTCGAGGAGCGGGGTATTCCCTTCTAAGTTCAAGTTCAACCGGCTCAAGAAGAGGGGGAAAGAAGAGAATGGACTGTGGCTAGTGTAGCCACGTATCCCTGGGAGCCTAATCAGTGTAGCTAAGTCTCCTATTGCAAGCTTCATGAGATGAGAATGGGTACCATAAGCTTTGCTTTATATGTCTATACATACTCCAGCATGAATTTTATTTTCTACCAGACCTGCCACTTTTTTGGAGTTTTTCTTTCTTTTGCACATTTTTTTATGTGCATATGTACAACATATCTACATGATGCAGCATATATACATAAGGACTTTTTCCTCTTGAGCCAGTAGACTATCCCTCTTTTGAAGCATTATTGCAACCCACTACTCTTGTCTTTAGACATCAACACTGCCAGACCAAGTTGAGGCATACTTCCCTCCCTAAAGGAAGACGAGAGGTTCCGCATAGAAGTACTACCCTCATATGCTACCCCAAGCCAAAGGAAACTGCCTCCTCACCACCTCATCCATAGAGTGCTATGTGTAAGGTGCTGGTGCAAGTAAAGCCATTATCTGTGAGAGTCATGTGTTTCTTGTTAAGTGTTCTACGTAGGCTCATCAAGATGGCATGTGATCATAGCCTAGTGGACTCAAAGAATTAAGTCACCAATAGATCTGAAGAGTCTCAAACCTAAATCCTATAAGGTTCCTCTTAGATTTAGGTGGATTAAGGTCTTAACCAAGCTCCATTTTCCAATTTAGTTCCAGGCAAGTTTAAATGTCAACTATGATCAGAAGAATATACAAGTATGTACAAAAATAGTTTTAGGCAAAATTTTTGAAGATATGCAATTTTTTTGTAAAATGTTTGAATGCATGCATGAATGCAGACATCTTGCAAACTATTTACAAACATTTACACAAGGGTTTTTTGCAAACTTTTGTTTTTCAAACATTTTACAATTATTTTGTACCATATACATAATTTTTA
Source organism: Ottelia alismoides (assembly GCA_037367405.1). Lineage (NCBI taxonomy): Eukaryota > Viridiplantae > Streptophyta > Magnoliopsida > Alismatales > Hydrocharitaceae > Ottelia > Ottelia alismoides. Next base: position 112,638 of record JAZKJV010007909.1, read on the forward strand.
TACACAAGTATTTTCAAACATTTTACAAATAAATTATTTTTACAAATATTTGCATAAAAATATTTTTTTATAAATAGCTATGTATGTGCAAGAAAGAATTTTATGTATAAGAAAAAATTTGAATTTTTTGCGGTTTTTAGCTAAAGGATTTTAGCCATTTTATTTGTTTAGCACACTCACACAAAGTACGAGGTATGGTTAATGTATATATGTAAAATATACGACACCCCCCATACTTAGCTCGAACGATGTCCTCCGAGTGAACAAAGAGCGATGAAGAAGACATAACTCGTGCTTAGTATAGGGAAGTGATAATGAATGCTATACTGCAACGACTAAATAGAAAGAAGATTGTACCTACACTTAGGATCAAGTAATCCTAAGTATAGCAGACTGTACACAACGGGAAAACCGAGTGACAGAATGTATCAGGTCTACCTCCCCTATACTTTGGGTAAATTATCCCTAAGTATAGGCAGCAAAACATAGGTAAAAAGAATCAACAGAATAATCAAAAGTCTGACACCCCCTATACTTAGGGTAAAGCACACTCTAAGTATAGCATAATCACAAGATGCAGATGAGGTGTTTGACTAAAGAATGAGATGATATGGACATCTGGATCTATACATGGTGGGAGACAGTGATAATAAGGTACGAGATGCAAATGATGCAAGTCAAAGACCACATCTCATACAAAATGAATCGGGGCAACGTCAACGATCAACTACTCATGATGTAGATATGGTTTGAGGCGCTGGCCGTTAACATGAAAGGTGGACTCAGGTAACATCTCAGACATGTCAATACTATCATTGTCATGCACCTTTCGGACCAGGTATGGTCCTTTCCACTTACTCTGCAACTTCCCTTGAAATAATCTAAGCCTAGCATCAAACAACCTTACTTTCTTATCTGGCTCAAACTACTTACGGCAGATATGAGAATCATGGCATATTTTTTCTTGCTCCTTGTACTACAGGTTGCTTGAGAAGGTTGTGTATCTAAGCTCCTCCAGGGCTGCCAATTCAGCCTTCCTTTGATCTCATGTACTCTCTGGATCCAATAGTATATCAGTGACAGCTCATAGTGACTTGTGCTTAATCTCTACAGGTAAATGGCAGGGTTTGCCATAGATGAGACGAAAGAGAGAAGCACCCAAAGGAGTCTGAAGGAAGTCCGGTATGCCAACAAGACCGAGTCCAAAAGTTGTGACCAATCCGATCGATCTGGGCGTACTACCATTTGCAACATCGTCTTGATCTCCCTATTCGATACTTCAGCAAGACCATTGGTCTGAGGATGATATGGAGTGGCACCTGATGGTCTATGCTAAACTTGTTAGCAAGGGCCTTTACCTTGTCATTGATAAACTAAGACCCCCCCCGTCAGATATCAATACTCAGGGAACCCTGAATCGCGAAATGATATTCTTCCTCAAAAATTTGCAAACAGTCCTAGCATCTGTGGTTCGGGCGGGTATGGCCTCAACACAACGACTGACATTAGTCAAAAACCAACAGAATGTACTCGAATCCCTGACTTTTAGGGAATCGACCCGTGAAATCAATGCCCCATGAATCAAAAACCTCACAGAAATGAATGGGTTGCATCGGCATCATATCACGCTGTCCACAAGTGCCCATCCTCTGACAGTCAGTACACCTCTTCACGAATTCATCAGAATCCTTGAAGAGCGTTGGCCACCATGGTCCAGATTGGAGCACTTTTTATGTTGTTCTCCTCCCAGAATGATGTCCTCCTGCCTCAAGATTGTGACAGTATGCGAGGATGTTGTGGTGCTCATCCTGAGGAATGCACCGACGGCAGATGCTATCCCCTCCTTCATGATAAAGGATGGGATCCTCCTAGTGGTAGGACTTGGCCTTTGCCAGGAAGGTCTCAAATCGCTGCCTGGGCCAACCTTGTGGAACTTTCTTGGTAACAAGATAGTTCGCAATGTCGGCATACTAAGGGAGTGAGGCGATAGCAAGGATCGCCCCATCTAGGAAGGTCTCTGTAATGGGATTATTCTAGTCAGATTCCTCAAGATTTTCTAATTCAGAGAGATGGTCCTCCACCACATTATTGACTCCAGGTTTATCCTTAATCTCAATATCAAACTCCTGGAGCAGACGGATCCATCTAGTCAATCTCACTTTGGCATCCTTCTTAGCCATAAGGTACCTGATGGCAATATGTTCAGTAAAGATAGTCACTTTGGATCCAAGAATATATGATCTGAATTTGTCCAGGGCAATGACTACAGCTAGCATCTCTTTCTCTGTAACAGTATAATTCCACTGTGTGGCATCCAATGTACGACTAGTGTAGTGAATGGCAAATGGCACTCAATCCCTTCTCTGTCAGATAATAGCCCCCACGGCAAAATCGGAGGCGTCCGTTATGATCTCTAATGGAAGAGACCATTCAGGAAATTGAAGGACAAGAGACTCAACAATTAAGCTCTTGAGAGTCTCAAATGATGTAAGACACTTATCATCTACAATGAACTCAGTGTCTTTTATCAGCAAATAAGTCAACGGTCAGGCAATCATGTTGAAGTCATGAATGAAATGTCGGTAGAAATCAACATGCCATAGAAAAGATCGTAATTGTCACCGGTTATACTGTGGATTGAGTTTTCTGATGATATCCACCTTGGTCGGATCAACCTCCATGCTATTTTGGAGATGATATGACCAAGCACCGTCCCCTGAGTCACCATGAAGTGACTCTTCTACCAATATAAGGCAAGGTGAACCTCTATGCAGTGTTGAAGAACCCAGTCTAGGCAGTCAAGACAAGCATCAAACCCATCGTCGTAGACCGAAAAGTCATCCATGAAGACCTCTTAACAATCACCCACCATGCACGAGAAAATGGACAACATGCACCTTTGGAATGTCATCGGGGCATTACATAGACCAAAAGGCATCTGTCTGAAAGCATAAGTCCCAAACGGACAGGTGAATGTCGTTTTATCCTGGTCTTCAGGCGTTATGGCCACCTGATTGTACCTGGAGTACCCATCAAGAAAGCAGTAGTGACTCTTCCCAACTAGCCTCTCTATAATCTGATCAATAAAAGGTATCGGGAAATGATTTTTCTTGGTGGCATGATTCAATCGTGTGTAGTCCACACATGCCCTTCAAGAAGTGGGTACCCAGGTAGCTATCTCATCTCTCGACTCACTCACAAATGTAGTGATGCACATCTTCTTGGGCGCCACATGTAATGGACTAACCCACTAGGAGTCGGAGATGGGGTAGATAAAATGGACGCTCCACCGTACCGATATTTCCTTCATGACTACCTCTCGAAGATTTGGGTTCAGCCATCGCTGGAACTCATGCGACGGCTCCGCATCCTCTTCGAGATTGATATGGTGAGAGCACAGGGCGGGACTTATCCTCCGAATATCAGCTACACTCCATACTATTGCCTTGCGATTCTTTTCAAGAACCTTCGTCAATTGAGATTCTTTCCCTCCAGTCAAATCTGCTGAGATGATGACTGGGTACATCTCCTTCTTGCCCGCAGGGAATCTATACTTCAGTGACTGCAGCAAAGGCTTTAGTTCTAGGCAACTGGGAGCTTGTAAATCTGGCCTCTGAAAGGTCTGAGTGAATGCAACCAGATCTAAATGAGAGAACTCTCGCTGATCATACAAAACTGGTTAAGACTGCCCTACTAGTGTATCTGCACTCGATGTTGGCACGGTCTCCACCCTAGGTGTTGGCTCTATGGAAATCAGAAAAGGTAATAATTCATCAAAATCTACCAAGTCTATGTCTGAATCCGAGGGATCTGAATCAGAATCACATGATACAAAATCTTCTTCGTTGTTCTGAATGTTGTCGTCAGCCTCAAGAATGTCTACGACCAGGAGTATGCTCTCTGAACTCTCCTCTGCTGGAAACTGCAAATCTAAGACATCTGAAGGTGAGAAAAGGGCTTGTGAAACGGGATAAGACCAAGTGGCTTCATCATTAGTGATCACAAAGTCACACTCTTGGTGGAGGTCTCGCTCAGCCTCTGTCGTCTGCTCTATGTCACTGCACAACTCTGAGTAAGCTGAATCTCTCGCTCTAGTTTTGTCGATCATCTCTATTTGTATACTCCCACCTTCGATGCGAAAGTACACCTTCCCATTATCATTGTCCGACACTGCCTTGGCTGTGGCCAAGAATGGACGTCCTAGAATGATGGGGGTATCACTTATAGATTCAGGGATCTCCATGTCAAACACAACGAAGTCCACGGGGAATTTCAGGCCCTGAATTGTGATGACCACATCCTTCAACAACCCCTTCGGCCTCTTGACAGATCTATCAGCAAACTGAAGGATTGTCATGCTCTATCGAAGAGGGCCAAACTCGAATCTGTCAAGTAAGGTTGCCGGAAGGAGGTTGATGGAAGAGTCGTTGTCTAATAGAGTACGGTCGAACCTCTTCTCATAAATAATCTGATATAGGGAGCTCCTGCATCTAGCCTTTTGGCTGGCAGACGGTTCTGGATAGCAAGGCAAGTGGCACGGGTCAGCACATGGATCTCTTCTTGATGGTTCCTCTTCTTCCTACGGATAGTGGTCTTCTCTCTCAAGTTATTCTGGAAGAGAGGGATGTACTCTAGTGCCTCCTGTAGAGTCAGTTGGATATGGAATATATCAATCAGTTGTTGCATGAACTCTAGATGTTGATCTATTTTTGGGTTTTCTTTTTATTCCCATTAGCAGAGCACAGTACTTGGGGGAAGCAGATGGCTGGGCCCTCCTCAGATAGAGGGCTAGGAATAGGTTCCTGCTACTATGAGGGAATGGAATCCATACAGTACCATCAAGCATCACATATGGACTCGAAAATGAAGAAACCTTTCCTTTATTATTTTTTTGTGTTTTTGATATAGTCTCGGGGTACAGAAACAGGAGAAAACACTATTGGAATGGAAGGGGTGGCATCAGTACCTCCCACGGCATCAGGTGTTACGGCATTAGCACCACATTATGGCTCATCATCATGGAATCTGGTGGAATCAGTACCACCCACTGCATCTGGAGAAGTGACGGCCTAAGTATCGTTGGCTGGATCAACGTCCTTGGTGGCGTCCGCACCACCGTCATCATCGGCATCCTTAGCGGTATATGTACCACTATCCTCCTTGTATGGTTCTTGTGCATCCTCATGGTGTTATTGCTCAAACGAAGCATCACCGACTGACATCCTACCTCTCCTAAGTGCAACAAAGTCAACATCAAATGTATATGAAGCAATGTAACCCAATAACTCACTAGGAATGGTAATCTCTACGAAATGTACCTGTTCAGATTTTCTTTTTAAGTTATTCGGGTTGGGCTCGATCTGAACGGGTATGGTAGCCTTTCCTTTGATGATCTCCCTCATCTCCTGATGGAATTTGTCCATCTCCCACCTGAATGTGGCCTGCTGGTCTAGAGTAGGTGGGCTAGATCATCAAGAGCAAGGTTCTCATAGGCTTGCCCATGAGACCCGGACGGGGTGCCTCGCTGAAATGGAGGTTGTTGTTGGTACTGGTGAGGGGGAGGCTGAGAATACTACTACAGAGGTTGTTGCTGGTGTTGCCTCCACTATTATCCCTGCTGGTAGAGACGAAGACTTGGCTGGAAATGCTGCTGTTGTGGCTGGGGGAGAATTGGGGTTGCTGTTGTGACTACTAGTTGAATTGTCCACCCAGAGCTAGAGGCTGCTGCTGGGATGTGGTGCCTCCATTCGACCACCTCAATCCAAGATGATCTCGATGGATCCCAGGCTGTTGTCGGTCGTACCAAATCCTGTTGACTTTCATCAACATCTCCTGCTCATAGGGGGATGGAGGAAGAACTGCTAGTGGCTGATCCTGATGATATACCACCATCTTAGTGTCTTGAGATGGCAGTGGCTGAGAATATCGATGCTGCAGCTGCTGGTATGGCTCCGCCTGTATGTGGTGAACCTATCTCTACTGGGTGGAATGTTGGGACGAGCCGATGCTGCTAGGATTAGCCTGTGACCTGAGACGGGGATGAGAGCTGTCTATGCCTCTTGGAGACACATGATCTGGGTCTTCTGGTCACTCAAAGTCTGTTCCAACTGATCGATCTAAGTCATGCCCTGGCACTGCTTCTTTTCGATGATCTCGATGCGGTCCAACTACTCACTGATGATGCCCATATCAGCAGCCGACGACTCTGCCTATGATACGGTTGTTGAAGAAGAGGTAGATGGACCCGCATCAACCCGTGATATCATGTGATAGGTCATGACCTGGGGTGGAGGCTTCCCCTGATTGTAGAGCTTGCTTGAGACATCACTGTGTAGTTCTCGACCATCTCCTCATAGATGGACCAAACCTGGTCTTCATCCTTGGTGAAATAGGAGCCCCAATAAGAAGCATCCACAAGCCTTTGCAGCTCCGGTTTCAAACCACAAAAGAAACTATATACTAAGTTGGGCTTGGAGATGTCATGGTGTGGACACCAGTCAATGAGCTCACGGAAGCGGTCCCACGCCTCATGGAAATGCTCGTTAGGGATCATGGAGAAATTATTGATCAGTGCTCGTGCTCGTTCATCTGGCTGAGTGGATAGTACTTGTTTAAGTACTCGGTCCAGAGCTGCTCCCATGAAGTGACATATCTCTCCAGATGCTTCAGCCAATAGGCTGCTCTGTCGACCAGGGAGAATGGAAAAGCCATCATCTTGATGGCGTCCTCGTCCATATATCCGTCGTGGACAGTGCAACAGATCATCTCAAATTCATGTAGGTGTAAATGCAGCTCCTCGGTGGCAAGCGCATGGAACTTGGGTAGGAGCTGGATAATCTGAGGGGGAAGCTTGAAATCTCCCAGAATCGTCGGCAGTTGAATCCAACGGTGTGTAAGAGTGGCACCAAGGTTGTGAAACTCCCTCATCGGTCTAGCTGGTCAGATGGGCTCCTATGGCTCCTCTGGATGTCCTCCATCTCCTCCTCCAAACTTCGGTATCTCTCCATTGCCTGCTCTGTTCTACTCTCCTTAGTCAGCTCGCATCTATGCCATCTCTCAGCGTACCTTTGCCTTGAAGGCTCCCTGGTCTCTGATCTATCTCTGCATCATCTCCAGGGAGGCTAACAGTGTATTGTTGATGGGGCCCTGATGTAGAACATACGTGGTACTATGGGGCTGCCCATCTGTGCGCTCCTCACTACTGGCCATCTCTTGGGTCTCTGCAAAGGTAAAAGACCCGAACTCAGGTGCCATCAAAAGAATGAATATTTACGTTGGTCTCTGCTAGGGCACCTCGGGACTAGAAGAAGGGTGATCAAGGGAGAATAGGGTGGAATTGAACTCGGGTTCGAAGAGCGGGTCTAGGCTCTCTCGAACCTGCCTATATGAGTGGGGCGAAGTGCTCGAAAGTGGAGCAGCCAAAAGCTACCTAAGGGAACTCCTGCACATCATCATGATCTAGAATAACATGCGGATGGCATCTGGAAACAAACAAGATCAGCAATCAAACCCCAATTCACCTATGAAGCACGGAGCTGATGACCGTGAAGGTTCAGTCGTTTATATTTTCGATTTTATTTAGGTGATAATTCAGTCTAGCAGGGCGATTAAGCGAGCTGGTAGGAACCTGATGCTCTCAAGAGACTGGCCCAATCCCATAGAAAGATCTTTCCCAGCCATTACAAATTGTGGACCGTTTACCGGCTAACCAATCAACTCGCTTTGTTAAGGATATCATGGCCCGCTTTACGTAGATTGGAGAGATCCTCACTGGAGAATGACTAACCCTAAGACCAATAGTCTAACGAGAGTTCAGGTATGACTCTATCCTAGTGTGCGGGTCACTCTCTCACGCAAGCAAACCAAACAATGAGGGGATTGCTCTCCCAAGACAGATTTTTAAATGAAGTGTCTTTTAGGATCAAGTTTGTTTAGCAGTCCCAATTTTATGGTTATCACTTTTTAGGTATTTTTCAATAATTAAACAAATGCCTAACAAATTTTCCGATCTCCTGATTATTTGAAGTCCAAAAATAATGGGAGAAGTCGAAAAAGCCAATGCGCGATCAAGCACTATGATGCATGTAAAGTAAGAGATGTGTACCTATCGCCAGCACTCTACATGCAGGGCGATCCACGCATAAACATAAAGATAGAAATCAAACTAATCTAAATGATGCAAGAAGAAAACAACCTTAGATGAGCAATTTCTAATCACGAAGAAATGTAGCTAACTGGTCAGAGAGAGAGGTCTAAGTCCGATCTCTGATGTGGATCGGTGTCCGTCACAACGGATCATGCACGCACTGTATTCGGACTCTAGCGACATGTGACCTCTCAAGCGATCAAGTTAACTTTTTATTAATGATTTATTAAGTAGAATCAATTACGAATTATAGGTGCAGGAAAATAGCTAGGGATTGGGCCTTAATCAGTTACGTCACAATCAAAGAAAGTCCTAAATCTCGGGGCCATGTTCTTCGAGAATCAAATAAAAGAAAAGGTGAGAAAATCAAAACCGGTGAAAAACTGCAGCGAGGTCCCCCGAGCACACCAGTGCTCGGTGAAACAGACCCTGATTTAAGCCAAGTCAAAAAAGTCTGATTGTCCATGTAATATTACAATAATAATACGTTTTTTGAAAGAAAAAGCTACTCTATCCTATATAACTAAGCTCCTCCTATCCTCCTGCTCCTCCTAGGGTGCGATTACTCCAACTGAAAGCCGCAAAATCCTAGAGCGGTCCCTCGCACAAAAAGCCAAGCAGCAGAGTGTCAGAAAAATAGTTATAAAAGATAGAGGTGAAAATAATAAATAAGAATAAAAAGAAAACTGAAAAGTGACTACTATGTCGTGCTCCCCGACAACGACGACATTCTGACGACGCGCCTCGCGACTCAGGTTATGTATATCTAAGGGTCGTTGCGACCCAAATCGCAAAGCACAATCAATCAAGAAAATCAATACCACAATCAAGACAATCTCAAGAACAAAAATCAATGTAGCGATCTACGCTATTTATTTAACCTGGTATAGCAACTAGGGTCGAACACAAGGAGCACAGAAATGTACGAAGTAGTTGATACTCAGAAAATAAAACGCATATTTTTGAGGTTTTTAATTTGCAATTTTTTTACATTTTCTAATAAGAAAACAAATACAAAGATAAAGAAAATCAAGCTTTTACAATTTTTATTAAGACTTAAAATGCTCCAAAGTTAGAAACAAAAATATTTTTATATTTGTGAAATATGCAGATGTTTTTGGTGATTTTGTGGTATTATTCAGATTTTTACATGAATTTATAAATAAAATAAAATCAGAACATGAAAACCATGTACAGCCTGGACGAAAATGCAAATTTAAAATATTAAAAATGCCTAAATGTCCTGGTTGTGATTTTATGATAAAGTAAATAAAAATGAAGACACACAGGAACAAAAATCCTATTTTTTTGGATTTTCTATAATTTTTAGTGATTTATAAGATTCTTAGTCTTTTGCGATTTTTAGGGTTTTTATAAAAGATAATGCAATAAAAATTACACAGGAACAAAAACAAGTTATAATAAACACAGAGAAATTTTTATTGAAGTTTTGGAACTATTTTTATATTTTTGGTATTTTATAAAATAGACGAACACGTATTTAAGGGTTTTTGATTTTTGGAAAATATCAAATAAAATAAAATCAAATCACAAAAATTACCAAAAATACTACACGTTAGCGGAGCTAACGCTAATTTTGTGGTATTTTTGGAGTCCATTTAATAAATATTTGATTAAATACAAAACATACAGTAGATAGGAACCTAGATGTAATTATCCCAAAGTTGCAGACCAATCAATAACACAATAAAAATGTCGGGTCTCGGATTACGAAAATCCAAGGTCAACAGGCACGAAACACGTGACGCAGGCTCAAAGGGGCATAAGTGAAATTTTTAAAAGTTTTCATTTAAAGCATAACACTAATAAAGCTCAAGGATATAACTTGCAAATAACCTGAAATATCACGTGTCAGGCCACGTGCTACACATAAAAAGGGACTAAAGAGCAAATACTGAAAACCAGGGGTGCCAATTGCAAAGTAGTTCTACTGCTACTTATTTTATAATGCTAAAAGACAAAACAAAACTAACAGGGATGAAATGGAAATATACCCCTTGGGGCACCTGCTGGGCACGTGAGGGCTCGGGGGGTTCTTATGCGTCCCAACGAAAGATATGGCAGCTCTGATAGTGTCGGGAACGTGCGCCTATGATGAGCTACTACAGTACGGATCTGATGGTCCTCAAACGGTCTTGGACGTGTGGTGCAGATCTGTCCCAGATGCTGATCAGACCGTTACGAACCAGGCGTTGATGAACAACCATGATCATACCTGGAAAAGGAGCATCGAATCAATAGTGGAAGATGGTACTGGAAGAACTCACCGGTGCTGAACTTCAACAGAGCGAGGAGAGAGATCCAACGCTCCGATGAAAGTACGAAAGAGCTCGTCACAGTCATGGGTGCGCTCCTCGTCGGGTGGTTCCCTCCAATGAAGACGCCAACGGTCGGATGTTCGGATGGAAGAGCTCTTGCCTAAAGCTTCTCCGCCTGAGAAGGAGGGTGTCCAGATGGTGCTCCTCTCGTGCATGGGCACTTACAAAGGGTAGAGGGACTCGGGGTGAAGCTTCGATCCATGTTATTGGGACTTGTAAACAAAAGAAGCTGCAATGAGGCGGATTGGGGATCTCCGGCGAATGTGAGGGAGGGAGATCAAACCTAATCGCAACCCAATGGTTGAGATATAGGGTGGACAGGTTCCAGAAGAAGGGGGAGAATGCGTCGAGGGTTCGATCGATACGGGTATGGCAATGATATGGATCTCCGATGACCGGAGCTTAGCAGATGAAGGCATGACGGTGTGAAGTGGAAAGAACGAATCGAAAGGATGAAAGCAAGTGAAATGGTTGATATCTGAGGTTCTAGATGAACTCTAGAGCTTCAGGCGAAGGTGGTAAGCGAGGTTGTGGCCTCGACCAAGTTGTGGAAGGCCGGGAGGCTTATCGTGTCAATGCTCGCCGACCACGAGGCTGAGCAACGTGAACACTCCACCAAACACCAATCCGAAGGGTCCCTCTTGAAGCTGTCACTCAACCTGAGGTGTCCAAGGCTGGAATATGGAGCGACGCACAAGCTAGGGCTACTGGGAGGCAGAAAACGAAGGATATTGAGAATCCTCAAGTGCATCACGGAAGCGTGACGATCGCATCTTATGCGATCGGGGCGACAAGTCGCACTAGTCGCAGGGTGCAGCGGAATTTAAAAATTTAAAACATGTGATGAAACCACATGATCACAAGAACATTTCTTGGATCGTTTCATCAAACCCCAAAGTATTAGAAATACCTCTCGAAGCGTGGTTGCGATCAAGAGATCTCTAAAGCAAGAGATCCTCCTGGCTCAAGTCCGATCCACCAAGACAGCACTTGCGGGCGTGATGATGAGACGCATGACTCCTGCAGTCCTCGACGAAGATCCAAGCCTCGAATCCCTTGATTTTGTCCAACGAAATCCGTCGTCTTCCTCTAGAACAAGCATCCCCAAAAGAAGATGGAGATCCTCGAGTAGTCGAAGGCGAAGGCAAGAAGGTCTCTCTCAACACATAAGATGGACGGCCAAATTAGAGAGAGGGAGAGAGAGAGAGAGGACGACGGAAATGAGAAGAGAGAGAGAGAGAGAGAGAGAGAGAGAGTAGATGTGTACTCTTGATGTACCTTGAAGGGGCTATTTTTTTCCCTCCTTATATATTAGTTTAGGATCCAATGGATCTCAATCCATGGCATACATAGATCCAACGACTAGATTGATCTTGTATCAATCAACGTCCATGATTGTTGTTGGTTAAAAAACCAACAACATTAATTTATATCAAATCAAATATATGTTGCATTATCATCAAGACAATTTAATTTAACATAAATCAATTATTAAGACATAACAAGATAACAAAGAGATGATAATTTATCACCCCCCAGAAATAGGGGGCGTCACCTATAGGTGGCGTCACCTATTTTTGTGGTGATTATTTCCTCTTTATTTTATCCTATTATTCCTTAATAAACTGCAATAGATATTATTGCAGTATTATCCTCCAAATTAATTCCAAATTAATTTGTGAATATTTCAATCATGTAATTGAAAAATATGTGTATCATATTCACAACCCAAATTAATTTGCAAATTACATTTCCAATTAATTAATTAATGTGAATCCAATCCAAATTAACAATTAACAAATGCCATTTACAAAGTTTCTCTCTCTCTCTCTTTGATATATTATAAATCACATTTATAATATACACAGATGTTATGGATAGAACTATCCACGATATGCTTTTCCTTGATAATTAAATCTCATTTAATTATCTTGGATAATCACTCTCACAATATGAATCTTATTCATATTATACTTGATAAATAAATCTCATTTAATCATCAAGACCTCCTTGCTTGGGTACAAAATTCATCATAGGAATTATTCCTGAACTCCTTCAAGAATAACGTGCTTTCTCCGCAGATACTTGGACATAAGGACAGGACGATTGTATTGTTCCACGTTTAGTGACTTGGATGTTGAGATCTCATCTCAAATCCAGATTTAACGGACCTCCCATAGATGCTTGATTAAATCAAGTCTGTATACTTAATCTTCTCATTGCATTTGAATCTCATTCAGATCAATGTCCAACACTTGGACCAAGATCAAGTTACTTCTCTACAAAGAGGAGTCACAAAAATCCAGACCTGTTTCATCACTCCCTAGGACTTGAAGCGTCATGGTTATACAATCGTTTATGATCACATCACCCTCAGGTATTCCCAATACATGCACATCCTGCATACTGGAAGACCAATGATCAACCTGAAGATGAAGATCAATTTTACACTGTCTTTTTCAGGGCTTGACCACCAAGTTTCTCAATCTTGGTCATTGGGAATTGGTATCGATCATATGCTTTCCCAAAGCATATATCATACCTTCAAATTCTTGTCATGCTTCCAAAGAACGACGACCATGCGTGGAATTTGATCGGTCCCAATACCTCATGAGTGAAGTCATGTCTTCCGGTTCTTAAGTGAATCTGTATGATCCTTTTGAGAGATCGTATTACTCATATACCCTTATATGCACACCTGCTCGCCAGTGTATAGACCTTGGTTAGGTCATCAACTTAATGGTCTGCCAAATGTACATACACAAACATATAGTAATACATTTGTCTCCGGTCAGAGGATGCGTGCCTATGCTGTGACAGATTTTAACATAGGACCTAGGTTATCTCGATCTCGCTAAGTCAACCCATTGACCTAACTAATCTGACACCTTTGAATCACTATTACCATGTAGAGGATTTGCATCAAGAGGTTGATCAGATATCAACCTATGTGAGAAAGGATTACCATCTCCTACTTAGGCTGGAGATCATCTCTTAATAATCATTTGACCGTGCTTGATGAGTCCTCTATCTATCCCATTAGATATTCATCTAAGAACCAGCCTCTATGATTCATCTAATGAATCAACAGTTATATGATTATCGAGATGGCCATGGTACATAACCCTAATTGTACAAAGGGACCTTATAGTGCATTCGTTAAATTAATATCAGAAAGGGAGTGAACAATCAATAACTTATATTGATAAAACATATTTATTACAATAACATTTATTGTAAGAAAGGTTCGCCTCGGGCTCACATGGCTAATAGAAGAGAGTTTCTATAGGGAGCTCGAGGATCTAGAAGAATCGGCGAAAAGCACGAGACCTGAGAGCAATTCAGGTCATCCAAGGAATCTGTGAGGATTACAGAGGTCTGAGGAATCAAGGGTCCAAAAATCAAGTGAGAGGAGCTCAGATTCAGGTGGGAAAAATTAGAGAAAAGACTCTGGCTATGGGTTTTCGACCCGACCCTAGCTAGGAGGGGGCGTTGACCGGGGTGAACAAATCCTCATGGACCAATCAGAAAATAGGAATTTACATAATACTTACAAATTCATTAAAAAAATAGTAAATGGCTTCAAAATAAAAAGTGTATAAAATGAAAAGTATTTTTTATTTTTCAAACTATTTTTCTGTGATTTTTATTTATTGTTATGAAAAATAAATTAATCTCTATATAGTATAATGTATTATATATAGGTCTAATATACCTATGCGTTTTGTGTAATTATTTTTATTTTGTTATTTTCACATAACTACCCCAATTTTTATATTTTATTTATTTACAACATAATTTTTTGAGAAGAAAATAATTTTTATTTTATTTGTATTCTTTATTTATACGTATATCATAAATAAGGAGTGAGAAATGTATACATGTAGTTTGCACAGGTGAGAGAGGATTTATTTAATTTTGATATGATTTTTATTTTATTTTATTTTTAGAAATATATACAAGGAGGTAAAGGTACATTTTATTTTGACTTTATAAAAAATAATTAGTTATAGATACAAGCAATATATATAGTATAGAGTAGGCCCTATCTCTCTCTACTTATTTTGTTTGGTAATCATGTCAAGGTTTGACCTTCTCTTGGGGTTCAGGTTACTCTGTATTTATTGTAAATGCCTCCTTCTTTTTTCTTTTCCTTTATTATTTAATTTTAGCACAAATACATGCTAAATATATATTGTTAACATATGCATGCCAAATGCTAACTTATTGTATTTACACCTATTTTAAAGATGCTTAGCCAACATAAATAGCTAAAATAAAAGAATAAAGAGTAAGAATCAGGGATTCATCACAAGCCATGTCATTTGCCCATAGAACTAATTCACAAATCATTGTGGGCAATTAATATATGTAATTTGGATTCCAAGAAAGGTGGAAAGAATAGGAAGCTTGATCTAAATCAATACCTAGAATTCTGTGAGTATGCATATGACAACAACTTGATGTACAAGGAAAAGTTCAAGAAGTGGCACGACATGCATATCCGCCGCAAGACTTTCACACCAGGTCGGAAGGCTTGGCTGTTTGATGCAAAGCTCAAACTATTTCTAGGAAAGTTGAAAAGCAAGTGGACCGAGCCATTCATAGTGAAGGATGTGCGTGACAATGGGAGCATTGTTATATCTAGTTTGTAAGCTGGCGCATAGCCATTTATGATTAACAGATAGTTACTTAAGACTTATCTTGAACATGATATGTTTATGTCCATGGTAATTCGATTCAGATGGTCTACAATGAAGAATTCATAGCCGCAGTATCATTACAATTAGACGATGCCATAAAAAACATTTTTGATTAGTTAATTTTTTTCTTCTTTTCCTCTTTTCTTCTTTTCTCCTTTTCATTTTCATTCTTCAAATTCTTTTTTTGTGCTGCTCTCATCCCATTCATCTATGTTATACTTAGGATATGCTCTGTCCTAAATATAAATAGGGTGAGCGTCCTCTGAGGAATCTATGATTCATCACCTTTGTTCTTTCATTCTGGCTAAAATTATTGGTAAATACATGTAAATAATCACTAATTCCTACTAATTAATATTCTAACAACAAATATTAATATAATATATTTAACACTTATTTTATACAAAATAAAATAATAAAGAGAAAAATAAAAAATAAAAGAGAAAGAAGGATGTATATAAAATATACAGACTGATCTTAACCCCCGAGACTGGGTCAATATTGACTTGGTCGATGAAATAAATAAGTAGGAGGAGATAAGAACAATAGTGAATAAAAATGTCAGAAAATGTAGATCATAAAAATACATTTTCATTTTTCACACTGTAAATATTTCATCTATTTTATATGCCATCAAGAAAATTGCAACTCGAAATACTTTCTTCAAAAAACTTGTTCATAAATATATATATATTATTTTATAGAAATATTAGAAAAAATATTCAATATAAAAATAATTAATTACAATGAAACGAAAAAGCCGTAAAAGCCGACTTCCAAGTTTCATAACTATATATAGAAAACTCCAAATCGACCAAACTCACTTTTAGACATTGTTTTGTAAATAATACTATTTATTAAAATTATCAAAAATAAAATAAAATAAAATGAGTGAGTTTTGGTGTTTAGGCCCCTTTGTTTATATGTACTATTTGTATAAACTTCTCGATTTTCTAATTGATTACCCATAGCTCTGTTTAACTTAATTTCTTTTCTAAAATGTTTCTAAAAATGAGTAGAAAATATGCAAATTTAACATAAGTCAATATACCAATAAATCCAGGATGAAACTAATTTCGCTAAAACGGAGTTAATATGTAAAAAGTGGGTTTTGGGACCATATTGGTATATAATGTGCAATGTAACTTAGTTCTTGTTTTTTAATATATGTCATCTATTATATTTATGCTTTATTCTATTGTCAAATAAATTTTATTTTATTTATTTCTTATATTAGTTATTATTTTATATGTATTTATTTACTTCTTATTTATTTAATTATATAAAGAATTAAATATTTAAAAATCTAATTATTTAAAACGGAAATTATGTATCTAATTATATAATCAATTTATTAATTACCCAATTAATTAAATATTTAATTATCATTATTAATGTATTTGTTTGTTTATTTATTTATTTTCCTTATTTTCTCTCTCCTCCCTCGCCTTCTTCCCAGATTCTTTCTTCCCATGTGCCTCTACCTTCTTCCTTTTTCTTCCGCCATCCACCTCCTCTTCCTCCAACCACACCAACAGCCCAGTCGTTGGTTAGTATTCCAACCTCCTCGCAGCCACCAGACCGTTACGCCAGTGACCAGAAACGCCTGCATGCGCCCCATGCCTTCTTCCTCTATATAAGCCCTAGCATCCCCTTCAACCAACAGTATCCACCATTTTCTTCTGCATTTCTCCCACAACTCTGAGTGAGAAGACCAATGATAGAGATCTTCCTCGTCGTCGAGCATCCATAGTCAAGATCAAGGAGGAGCGATGTGATCTCGTCGAAGTGCTATTGCGTCACACCTTGCTGCGATCAGCCTCCGCATCACGTCGTAGGCCAAGCCCTCTAGAGTTGCTGCTCCAAGTTCCATAGCCACATTTTCATCCATGTCTACTTCCCAGGTTAGATCCTCTTCCATTTCCTCTTCTCCATTATCTCTTCTCTTAATCCATTTATTCTCTCTGTTTTTTTGCTACAACTCAGTAAAATTCAAGTCAAATTAGCACAATTTCATCACATGCACCTTCAATTTCTCCCCATTTGACCATCTCTCTCACGCGACCTCCCAACTCTGGACCAATGGAAGGCCATATCCCGATATATCGGCGATATATCGCCGATATATCGATATCGATATGGGACCGACATCGAAATCGATATATCGATATATCCGGTTTCAGGCATTTTCTTCAGAAAGATTCCTAGATATAGCGATATATCGGCGATATATCGGCGATATATCGCCGATATATTGATATCGACACGATATCGAAACGATATCGATATCGATATGTCCTTCCACAGTCTGGACACACACGGTGTTTGGAGATTCAAAGCTTTATCAACCACTAACGTTTGAGCTTTATGTTCTCCTAATACATGTTTTCTTTGGACCGAGGTCAAACGCCTCGAGTCATGTTGTGTTAATACAGGAGGCTTGAAGACAAAGCTTTGCTTATTGATCGACGGAGCATCGTCATCTCGAATATTACCTGAACAGCAATACCTAAGCCATTGGCCTTACGGGACACACCTAATCTGCTCTAAAATGGCTAAACAAATGTATCTCTAGTCGATTTGAGACATCACGAAAAACAAGCATGATGAATGACATCTCCTGGAGAATCTCAGCCGCTGGAGAAACACGAACCACCTGCTGGAGCAAATCATGAATACAAACGTGCACCTACAGTACCGATTCCAAGAAACTCTGCATGAAGCTACCGTGATGTTGGAGATTGGCCTCCTCTGAGCTCCACCATCTGGAGATCTGCCACTCGAAATTAGATTTGGGGCTTTTCATTTCGTATTTCTGATCGAGACTAATCGCACACATCTCGCCTCGCTACACATCGCCCTCACAACAAATCCACTCCCTAAATGCTCAATCTGAGCCATACACAACCTTAGCCTGATCACGTACTTTACACGTCCATCAGGAGTTACTTTTGGGATAATTTATGCTAACGCCCCCTGATGTTTCTGTATTTACGAATAGGTCTTGGTCGGTGCAGACCACATGCCCAAGCACGTGAACATCTGGATCTTTTGCGTTTATATCTCGAGCATTTTTGGATTTTGCAGCAAGGTCCTGTTCATGTTGAAAGCATGTGGACGACCACTTGCATTCTACGGATCTGGCACAAACACACCCTCAGTTTCTACCTTTTGCACAAACGCACATAATATCACAGAAATACCCATATTCATTATATGTACATACTACATAATATAATACATGTTAACAAAATATAAAATATAATAATATAATAAAATACATAAAAATATACAGTATTTTACTACATACAATATAAAATTAGTTTTTAAAAAATGAAAACATTTTCTACTTTTAATAAATCTTTCAAAAATATAAAAATACACAGACTTCTAAAATACATAAAATACACTTTTAAAAATCCTACAAAAATTACCTTTAGTATATTTACTATATTTTTCATATTAAATGAAAAACAAAATAAAAACTGAATATTAGAATCAATAAAAATGTAAAATACATAAAAACTTTGAAAATCATAACTCAATAAAAAAAGCACATAAGGACTTACAACCTATCATTTCAAAGATATTTTTTCTCTATTTTTTAATAAAAATTAAATAAAAACATTTTCATCCTATTTTCCATTTTAAAAATCAAAATAAAAATCTATTTTCAATAAAAATATCATTCTCAATATAAAAAACCAAATTAAAAAATAAAACAATATCAAAAATTAAAAAAATCATTAAATAAATAAAACATAGTAAAACTACACAACTAAAACCAAAATATCAAAACTTCAAAATATATACCTATAAACTATTATAGGTACATAAAATCACAGACAATATAAAATTCATAAAAATCAAATAAAATTTTAGAAAAATTATTAAAATAAAAAAATTAGGAAACCCATTTTCTTTAGTTAGCTATAATTTTCCCTAGTTTCTAACAGTTTGCCTCTCTGTGTTCAACAGTCCCATACTTGACACTATACACATCTAGTTTCGGAGTATAAATAAAACAAAAATAAAAATTTCTGGTATAATAACCCACCCGACACAACGATAACAATCCGACAGACACATCTATACTATTCTTATTGTAGAATAGGAGGATTGGGTTGGTTTTCCAGATGGCGCCATAGCCAGGGAGGCAGCGCTAGAGTAGATCGTAGAACTTTATGATTAAGGTTTCTTTGTGCCATTTTATTTTTTCGATTTTTTTTCTTCACGACTTTTTTATTTCTGATTTGTGGAGCACAGGTTTCGAGTCACACATTTGAGAACGAGAAAACCAACTTAATTTTATTTTTTTTTGTATTAACCTTTGTTAAAATTATTAAGGGCACTTGCCTGTTTTTCTATTTTATAGAAGGGGACCCATAAGAGCATCCTGACTTGTACCTCATTCTCTTCTTCTCGGGGTTTGTTTCACCGAGTGTCGTGCATTTGGGGTAACAGGGAAACTACCATAGATTTTTCGCATCGTGATTTCTCGATGTTTTCCACGGTTTTTTTGAGGCTAGGAGCTTGTCTAGGTTTTTCGATTTTTCTTTGTCTGCACCTCCGTACTTAGCATTAAGACGTGCAACCTACTTGTATGCTTTCTCACCTAGGTCAAAAATTAGAAAATAAAAATCATTAAATGGTATCTTGAAAAGATCCAAAAAAAAGTGATAACCCGAAAATAAAATAGGGATTGCTAATATATCTGACTAAAAATTAAACGTAACGGACTTCACATCTTTTGGGAGAGCAATCCCCATCGAATGTATGACAGGTACTTTCCAGATTTTTGAGTGAGGGATGACTCGTAAGTTTATAACCTGAGCTTGGATTTTTCGGAAGACTATTGATATGATAGTCGATTGCTCTACTCTTCAGTGAGGACTCTCTGATAGCCGGATACGGTACGGGTTTTCTTAGCAAAGTGGGAGGTTTAGAGGACACTACGTAAGGCTCCGTCCTCAAGCAAACAAGTAGCCAAAAACGGTATGTTACATACTACCATATTGGTTGAAAGTTGGTGATTAGTTGTTCGGACTTGCGATAATTTTCTGGAATGTTCAGGCACCTATCAGATCACATAATTTGTGAAAATACTTGCATTGTCAATTAACCCTAAAATTGAAAAGATTAATGATCGAACTTTTACAGTCATCACTTGGTTGAGTTGGTGAATCTAGGGTGTTACTTTGTGTTGAATTTGTGGTGTGAGTTCCATATGTTTCATAGTTTTAGGTAATAAGATCATTTGTCCTATCAAGATGATGGGTAGACGATCTTTTAGGCCGACTCTTACAACATTGCTTCCATGCACACTTACGTGTACATCTACGTCAGTTCAAGAGAATCCTCTCTTCAAACCTGAGTTCTCTCAATCTCCTCCTTTAATCTCGTCCCGAAGGTCGGTTCGCGAGAACCTCCTGTTTGAGCCGGATTCGAGAGATCCTTCATCTTCCAAGTTTGATCTTAACCCTAGAAGTTTTTCTCATTCACCATGTTTTTCTCCACCTCCCATGACCATTACACAGTTATACATAGACTTATCAAATCCAGACATGGATGCATTCTCCTTTCTAGAGACAGTTCTGAGTGGGAAGGGAGCACAGTCGTAGCATGCCTCAGAGATTCCAAATCAGGTGACAAGCAATGCCAGTCTTCTTCTTTCCCTTCAGATTATGCAAACTCAGATTAGGGAGCAAGACATTATGATGACCGAGATCCAAGCTGAGTTGAGACGGTTGAGAGAGAAGAGACATGTTTCAGAAGATGATGAGCCAAATAGAGAGGAGACAGTACCTACATAGCATGTAGGTACGATGAGACAGCTTCACGTACTTGGAGCTTCTTTTGCTAGTAGGTGGATTAGACTTCCTTACATTCATGGATCATTTGTCCTCACACCTAAGATTATTCAGACTTTACCCATCATTCATGGACAGTTCATTGAGGAGCCTCATTTACACCTTCGAGAGTTTGATTTGATATGCAGTACAATACATGACTCTAGTTGACGAGGACACCATTCGAATGATGGTTTTTCCATTCTCCCTAACCGATAGGGTTGCGTACTGGTTGCAGCATTTGGGGAGAATAATTACTACATGGGAGTAGCTTCATACCGAATTCCTGAGCAGATTCTACACCATCAGATGTACGAATATTGCGAGTTCTATCATTACCAGTTTCACCATGTTAGGGAACGAGTTGTTCCACAAAGCATGGGATCATTTTTGAACCTAATTGATAAGTGCCCCTAGCATCGTATTTCGAAGGCGAGCTTGGTTCAAAGCTTCTTTAGTGGGCTGACACCTAATCTAAAAGGGTTGGTGAGTGCAGCATGTGGTGGCTCATGCTTTTCAAAGAATGAGGATGTTGTCTGGGATATTTAGGAGGAGATGGCATCTCATCACGCCACATTAGCCCATACAGATTCTCATACTCAAATGGAGTCACCTACATTTCTTCACCGGTCTACCGTGGCACAAGTTGAGAAGGGCTCATCGATTCCTACATCCTCAGAGTCTTCGTAAAATGAGATGAGGGTTCTTAGCCAGAGATTG
This sequence comes from Ottelia alismoides, assembly GCA_037367405.1. Taxonomy (NCBI): domain Eukaryota; kingdom Viridiplantae; phylum Streptophyta; class Magnoliopsida; order Alismatales; family Hydrocharitaceae; genus Ottelia; species Ottelia alismoides. The sequence goes on from JAZKJV010007909.1 coordinate 134,395, forward strand.
GACCACATGGAGCATATTGAAAATAGATGCACTAGTTACACAAGCTCGACAAGATCGACGAGCTTGTGAGAAACATTAGTGACCATAAGAACCATATTAAACAGATGACATATGTTTCATCTTCAAGGTCACCAGTTGATTCATCTGATACATAGTCTCGAGTACAGCGGAGATATTACTTTCAGTCGGAGCTTGTGGCCAAGCCTTATCAGATTCTGACTTTTACTCAATGGATGCCAAAATCTCTTTCCCAGCAGCCGCCTCAGCAATTTGTGGATTACTCATCTAGTTCTCTAGAATACTCCTACGAGAACTTAGTTTTAGATGATCTTGCCTATCAGATCAACAATCAATATGAGATGAATTGGCGAGATATGGATGAGTTCAAGTAGCAGATAATGGATCTCATGCTAGATCAGACCGCCATACAGACTCAACAGATAGACTATACTTCTTAATCACATGTCACCTAATGAAGTGAATGATGTTGATTTCATATCTCTAAGGAGTGGTAGAGTCCCATAAGGCAGTGGCTCAGCTTGGCATGATACAAATGCATCAGTAGATGATACTTTTGAACTTGTTGAGCATGATGCTAATAGCGGTAATGATGCCGCTAGTGTCCATGATGATCTGGATGGTGGTGTTGATGATCACGATGCAGAAATAGCGGTGTTGCCATCTCTTGTACCTAGTGATGGGGAAGCAAAACAGAAAAAAATGGAAAAAGGAGAAAATCTAGAAAAAGAGAAAAAGACAAGATAGTTGATTCGGTTAGAGCTCACGAGTCTACTTCAGATGATATACATGTTGCTGGTCCCAATTTTAGAAAAAGAATTGTTTCTTCTTCATCTTCTTCTAATCCTTCGAGTGCATATACTAAAAAGGAGGATGTACAGATTCCATTTACTCAAGCACTCCGCTTAGGAAAAGAAGAGAAAAAAGAAAATCCCAAAAAGGCTCAGATGTAGATCTAACGAAAGAGATGCTCGATAAATTCACCATTCAGCTCATTCTTTCGGAGGCCTTTGCATACATCCCTCTTCTACAAAAATTAATCAAGGAGAGAACTACAGTTCGTAGAAAGAAGAGGCAGCGCAATCATTTCCCAGAGATTCATGTGTTGACCAAGGAAACATGCCACACCATCCAAAACTGTCTCAAATCCAAGAGACCAGACACGGGAGCAATATATGTCAGGTGCGATATTCTAGATTAGATTTTCGATCGTACTCTTTTAGATAGCTGATCATCAAGTAATCTCCTTCCCTTCTGCTTACTCGACAAGTTCGAGTTCGGACCTCTTCGACCAAGCAGGATGGACTTACATTTTGATGATAGATCGGTCAAGAGACCAAAGGGATTGATTAAGGACAATATCGTTACCATTCAGGGATTGCAGTTACCCATGGAATTCATCGTGTTGGACATGACAGTCCCTGAATGTGTGGCCGATACCCTGATCATATTAGGACGACCTTTTCTGGCAACAACAAAGGATGTTTCTGATTATGGTACCGGGAAGGTGTACTTTCGTGTTTAGGGTGAGAGTATACGTATAGAGACGATCCAGGACCTCATATCCAAATTAGTAGAGTCAGAGCAAGCATCTCATGATGAGGCTGATAGTCATCAGGACTATGACTTCGTGCAGATAGACGATGAGGTCGTTTCGGCTGAACTGAGTACACGATATTTCATCACAACTTTAGGAGAGTTTGAGTTTCAGATACTAGATGATGGGAGATTGGATAGCACAGTCTTGGAGCAGACAAAGTTACAGGCTGAGGCAGATGATTCTAATCTTGACCATTCTGGGTTTCATTTTCGTTGTTCTGATCCTAATACCTCTAATGTAGATGTGGACTTCGATTGAAAGATTTTAGATGAGTATGTTCCGTGTCTAATTTTAGATGAACCTACGACTAGCCTAGAGAACATGCCAGTTTAGAATGTTCAACTATCAGATGAGCAGTCTCCAGATTCTTCAGAGTCAGAGCAGGATGAGCTTGCTGATCACCGCCCAAATGACTAAGGTAAAGGTGTAAAATAAATGCTAGGTCGTTGCGACCTCAATCAAATGGGCTAAGTAAATCAAGAAAAATAATCAACCACTCGAATAAGATAAAATCAAGCAAGCACAAGAAAGAGCGGTCTAGCTATTAGGTTTATCCTGGTATAGCTCCCAGGGTCGAACTCAAGGAGCACAGATTGGCCTTGCGGCCTACGATGCAGTCAGGAATCCAGAAGAGTCTTTTTTTTTTTTAGTTTTTATTTGTTTTTATATTTTTTTAGATTTTTTTTTTAAAAGATAAGAAATGAAGAGAAAATGAACAAACACTGGACTTCAACAATTTATACAAGACACACAAATGATGCAAAAATTATGGAAAAATGGTTTTTATGTTTTAAATGTTTTTTACTGTTTTTGGTGAATTTTTGGAATTTTTCTAATGGATAAATTAATTATTAAAAATCAAACAATGCAAGAAAAATAGGGTACTGTCCAGCAAGGCTTAAGACCACAAAATAAAATAATTTTGGATCTCAAAAAGCCCTAAAGGTATTTTTCCTATATTCTAGAAAGAATAAGGAAAATTTAGGCACCCTAATTATTATTTTTGGATTTTTAATTTATTTATTACAATTTTTATGAGTTTTTAGGGGTTTTTCAATTTTTAGGGTTTTTAAAGGATGAAAAGTGGCCAAAATTGGCTCGAAAATCAATCAACCAGTAAACAACATTACCTAATTTTTTTAGAATTTTTGGTGGAGTTTTTATATTTTTTTTGGTATTTTTAAAGTCAAACAGTAGCAAAAATATGGGTTTTTGAATTTTTAAAAATAATAAATGAAATCAAAAATGTCCCCAAAAATCATAGAAATTCCTACACCATGGCAGGAGCCATGTGTCAAAATTTCATTGGATTTGGAGGTCGTTTGATATTTTATTCAAGAATAAAGATGGGGCACTGTGCACAGGGACCTAAGTGCAAATACCCAAAAGTTCTGGGGTCCTGGTGCAAAATACCCAAGAAGTCACGTGCCAAGCACGTGTCTGGGGCACACAGGGACCTAAATGTAATAAAAATAAGTTCCGAGGGCTTATTGGTAACAAGTACCAAAAGTCCAGGGGCTTATATGCAATTTACCCAAAATAATTCGCACATGTGCAAAAACAATGCTCACAGGGGCATAAATGCAAATAAACAAAACATTTCATTCAATTAATAACATCCAGAACTACAAGGGGTCGCATGCAAATAACCCAGAATAACACGTGATGACGCACGTGGTTCACTACTGGCAGGGGTATAAGTGCAATTAAAATAAAGCGCGAGGTCCTTGATGCAAATTACCCAGAAAATAAACAACTAGAATTGAAAATTACAGGACTGAACTGAAATAAGACAAACAGAGGAGGGGCCTATGAAATTTACCCCTTTATTAATAGCGACGGCCCAGATGAGGACGCGTGGCAGATCCAACGGTGGAGAACAAACGCGCCTTTACTCCTTCGGCTCTTGGGCTCAATCGACGGCGGAGAAAGATCCACGTGGCTGATCCGACGGTGCTGGGCTCAGATCTCTCTCCTCTGCTACGGATGGCTCCGATGCGCTCCTCAAATGGATCAACGGTCGCTGCTCCTCAACAGATGGACGCTCAGGATCAGATCTGGAGCTGGAGCATCATCGGACGGCTCTGGAGGGTCCTCGAAGAACTGATGGCCGGCGAACTTCGCCGGCCTCGTGCGTGGACTCCGGTCCTCCTCAGCTGCGCCTGAAGGTCGGAGAAGCTCCGCTGGACGATCCCGCAGCTGCTGGTGGTGGCCAAGGCCTCGGCCGAGCCCTGGAAGGCTCCGGCGAAGTCGGGGAAGAAGAAGCTCCTGGCTGAACTGTGAAGGAGGCTCAGACACCTCCCTTGGACCTGCAAAGTAGACAAGGAGCTTCGCGGGTCGAGGGCAAAGTGCCTCGACCCAAGAAGACGGGGTGAAGGTGGACGGTGCTGCGTGGCGAATGAGCTCCGGCGAGGCGACGGCGGTGGAGCTCGACTCCCAGATCCTGTGCGATCTGGGTTGTGTGGAGGGGTGAAGAAGGTGCGTGAGGGCACGGTGAAGGTGATGGTCGGGTCGGATTGTGATGAAATCACGCGAGATGGTCGGAATCGAGAGGATGCGTCGGAGATGAAATTTGGGCGAAATCCTAAATTAGACGAAATTAAAAGGAACTAAGGGTACCTGATGGCTGAAGTAGACTGGGCTGGAGATGGGCTATCTCCGGGTCGTAGCTTCGAAGGGCGTCAAGGCCTGAAGCTCGGTGCTCGACGCGGCGGCGGAGCAAGGACGGCGAGGTTACGCCGGATCAGAGGATACGCCTTCTCGCCTCACTGCTACAAAGGCAACGGCTTGCTGTCACTCTTGCGAGGCCAATGGAGGTCACGGGGAAGAAGGAGAGGGTCCAAAGATGCGGCGCGAGGGCGGCGGAGATGGTGGTTTTATAATGTGACCGGGCGATTAGGGTAGCGTGAGGACAGCAAAGGAAAGCGTCGATTTGATGGCTGAAGATCCGGCGAGGGAGAGGGATGTGCGGCGAAGAATATGGGCGCGGGGGTTGAGTTGAAGACAGGCTGGACGCGCGTGGATAAATCGGGGAAGAAGGGCGCGGCGCGCGTTGGCCAGAAAAGGAAGGAGGCGCGGGGGAGTTGACTGGGGTCAACATTCCCCCGTGGCCCAGTCAGACTCTGCCACGTGTAGCGGATTTTTGTTTTATTTTTTTAGGGTAGAAATAAGTCGAATTAAAGAAAACTTAAAACATGAAATATTTTTCTTTTATTTTTTTCTATTTTTTGGTGATTTTTATTTAATTTTTGGAAATAAAAATAGGTTAGCTATATACATAGGTATATGTACACTATATGGATTTTTATTTTTGATTTTTTATTTGTTATTTTTATGTGTTTTTTATGCTCATTTTGTATTTTATTTATTTACAAGATGAAATATGGAATAAAAGAATATTTTTATTTTATTTTTATCACTTTTATACCAGGGTGAAATAAATAAATATATACATTTATATACATGGTACAAATACAATGTATTTTTGTATTTTTGATTTTGTGATTTTTATTTGATTTTTGTTTTGTTTCTTTTTATTTATTTTATTTACAACAGGTAATATAGAATATTTACAAAAAGTTTAGAAAATAAATGAATTTATTTATAGGGTTAAATAAATGCAAGAGTGTGGTTTATACACATGGTGAAAGGGTCTTTTTGACTTTTTGATTTTTTTATCTTTTTATTTTGTTTTTAATAGAATATACACAATATGTACAAACTTCTTTTTTTTGGGTGAGGAAAATATATAGTTTAATTTATTTACAAATATAAACAAGTGTGAGCCCCTATCTCCCTCTACTTTGGCTTTTATGCGGTCAGGCCCATGCTGAGCCCTCCCTTGGGTTAGGTTGCTCAATATTTATTCTAAATATTTCCCTCTTTTTCTTTTTGCTCTTTATTCTTTTATTTTGTGCACAAAAACATGCTAATTATAGGTTTTTACACAATGCATGCTTTTGGTATTTATTGGTATTTACACATATCTACATGTATTTGCAAAGGTTTTTGTAGCTAAAATAGAAGAATAAAGAGTGATGAATGGGTATTCATCACCCCCCTATGCTTAACTTTGCTAGTCCCTTAGCAAACACTTATTTGAAAAAGAAGTGAAAAAGAAAGAAAGAAAGAAAAAGAAAAAGAGGATGTACATGGATCAAGGTTGACTTATTAAATTTTGCCTTCATTAACTTGAAATATGGAGCTCGATCAGATCTTTGGATTATTAATGTGTCGGAACCTTATTTGGACTTAAGCCTAAAACTCAACAGCCTCCAAGTTCTACCAATCTATGGGCAAGACTCCTCAATAAACCAGATCAGAACAAGTCTACATACACAAACTCTAATGACCATGAATCTTTCCATGCAGTGTAAGTGATATGTGGCTCCCCACCTCAGAAGTAACAAAGAAACAACCTCCCTCAACCTGGTAACTCTAATGCCTCAGTCTAGCAACTCTTTCCTCGAGAAGCGGGGTATTCCCTTCTAAGTTCAAGTGCAACCGGCTCAAGAAGAGGGGTAGAAGTATAGAGTTTTGGAAGCTTAGCCAGTGTAGCTAAGTCTCCCGCTGCAAGCTTCATGAGATGTAACATGATACCATAAGCTTTTGCTTTTCACTCCGGTGGGGTTATTAAATTTTCAATCCGACCCACCACTTTTTTGGAGTTCTTTTTGCATTTTTGCATTTTTTTTTTTTTTTTCAACAACTTCTGTACAACATATCTACATGGTGCAGCATATATAAGAAATTTCCCCTTGAGCCAGTAGACTATCCCTCTTTTGAAGCTTTATTGCAACCCACAGCTTCTGTCTTTAGCTTTCAACACCACTAGACCAAGTTGAGGTGCACTTCCTTCACTATAAGAAGAAGAGAGGTTCCGCCTAGAAGTACTACCCTCATATGCTACCCCAAGCCAAAGGAAACTGCCTCCTCACCACCTCATCCATGGAGAGCCATGTGTAAAGTGCAGGTGCAAGTTAAGCCATTGTCTCTGAGAGTCATGCGTGTGTTGTTAAGTGCTCTACTTAGGCTCATCAAGATGACATATGCTCATAGCCTAGTGGACTCAAAGAATTAAGTCCTTATGGACCTGAAAAGCTTTAACCCTAAGTCCTACAAGGTTCCTCTTGAAGTTAAGTGGATTAAGATCTTATTCAAGCTCCATTTCTCAATTTAATTCCAGGCTTAGTTTAAATGTCAACTCTTATCCAGGAAAAACTATATACACATATGTACAAAAGATGCTATTTACAAATATTTTACAATCATGCAAAAATTTTTGCAAAATGTTTTGAAATCATGAATGAATGATGCATGAAGTGCAAGTTTTGCAAAATGATATTTACACACATTTACACAAGATTTTTGCAAACTTTTGATTTTCAAAACATTTTGAAAAATTTTGTACTATATACATAATTTTGATACAAAATATTTACACAAGCTTTACACAAAAGATTTTTGAAATCATTTTTTACAAAAATACTTTATACACTAGCTATGTATGTGCAAGAATAAAAGAGGTTTATGTACATGAAAAATTTTTAATTTTTGTGATTTTTAGCCATTTTATTTATTAACACACTCACACAAAGTACGAGTTATGGCTAAAGTATATATGAAATATATACACACCCCCCCCTATACTTAGCTCGAGCGATGTCCTCAGAGTGATCAAGAGCGATGAAGAAGACATAACTCGTGCTTAGTAAAAGGGAAGTGAAAAGGAATGGCTAAGTACAAGAACGAATAAATGAAAGGAATGAGAGGAACTCGGTGGTTTCCCCCTATACTTAGGATTAACTAATCCTAAGTATAGAAAGCTGTACATGAAGGGAAAGCCGAGTGAAGACTATACAGAATCTGCCCCCCCTATACTTAGGGTAAAATATCCCTAAGTATAGGCAGCAAAAACAAGAGCAGAAAGAATGAAAAGAATAATCGCAGGTCCGACATCCCCCCTATACTTAGGGTAAAGTACACCCTAAGTATAGCATAATCACAAGATGAGAGATGGGATGTGGGACTAAAGAATAGAATGATATGGACAACTGGATCTATACAGGCGGAAGAACAGTGAAAATCAGGCGTGAGATGTAAAAGATGTGAGTCAAAAGACCACATCTCACGCAAAATGAATAGCTGCAATGATAACGTCCCGCGGCTCATGATCTAGAAATGGTTTGAGCCGCTGGCCGTTCACTCAAAAGGTACTCTCAGAAGATAACTCAGATATATCAATGCTACCGTTGTCGTGTACCTTTCTGACCAAATAGGGTCCTTTCCATTTGCTCTGTAGCTTCCCTGGAAATAATCTAAGCCTTGCATCAAACAGCCATACTTTCTGTCCAATCTCAAAATGCTTGTGGCTGATATGAGAATCATGCCACTCTTTGACTTTCTCCTTATAATGTAGGCTGTTTGAGAAAGCTGCATCTCTAAGCTCTTCCAGGGCGGCTAACTCTGCCCTCCTCTGGTCTCCTATACCATTTGGATCCATCAATATGTCTGTAACTGCCCAAAGTGACTTGTGCCTCAGCTCAACAGGCAGGTGACAGGGCTTGCCATACACGAGGCGAAAGGGAGACGTACCCAATGGAGTCTTGAAAGACGTCCGATATGCCCACAAGACCGAGTCCAAAAGCTGTGACCAATTCTTTCGGTCAGGGCGGACGACTTTCTGCAAAATATTCTTGATCTCCCTATTCGACACCTCAGCTAGACCATTCGTCTGTGGATGGTATGGTGTAGCAACACGATGGTCTATGCCGAACTCTGTAGCAAGTGCCTTCACCTGGTCGTTGATGAAATGAGATCCCCCATCAGAAATCAAAACTCGTGGAACCCCGAACCGCGTAATGATGTGCTTCTTCAAGAATCTGCAAACTGTCTTTGCATCTGCGGCTCGGGCGGGGATAGCCTCAACCCAACGACTAACATAATCTACGGCTAACAAAATGTACTCAAATCCCTGACTCTTAGGGAATGGACCCATGAAATCGATGCCCCATGCGTCAAAAACCTCACAGAAGTGAATGGGCTGCATCGGCATCATATCACGCTGTCCACAAGTGCCCATCCTCTGACAGTCAGTACACCTCTTCACGAACTCATCTGAGTCCTTGAAGAGGGTAGGCCACCACAAGCCGGATTGAAGCACTTTCTGTGCCGTTCTCCTCCCAGAATGATGTCCTCCTGCCTCAAGCTTGTGGCAGTAAGTGAGGACACTATGATGCTCCTCCTGAGGAATACACCGACGCCAGATGCTATCCCCTCCTTCGTGGTAAAGGATGGGATCCTCCCAGTGGTAGGACTTAGCCTTCGCAAAGAAGGTCTCAATCTTCTGCTTGGGCCAATCTTGTGGGACTTTCCCAGCAACGAGGAAGTTCACAATATCGGCATACCACGGGAGTGAGGCGATAGCAAGGATCGCCTCATCTGGGAAGGTATCACAAATGGGATCAATCTGCTCTGTCTCCTCAGGCTGCTCTAATCGGGATAAATGGTCCGCCACCACATTTTTGACTCCAGGCTTATCCTTGATCTCAATATCGAACTCCTGGAGTAGAAGGATCCATCTAGTAAGTCTGGCCTTGGCATCCTTCTTTGACATGAGGTACCTGATGGCGGTGTGATCTGTGTACAAGGTCACTCGGGATCCAATGATATATGATCTGAATTTATCTAGGGCAAACACTACTGCTAGCATCTCCTTCTCTGTGACTGTATAATTCCGCTGGGCGGAATCCAATGTGCGGCTAGCATAGTGTATCGCAAACGGTACTCCATCCCTCCTCTGTCCTAGCACGGCCCCTACGGCAAAATCAGAGGCGTCCGTCATGATCTCGAATGGGAGAGACCAATCGGGTGGCTGAAGGACAGGAGCCTCAATAACACACTGCTGGAGAGTCTCAAAGGACGAAAGACACTTGTCATCGACAAGGAACTCGGTGTCTTTCGTCAAGAGGTCAGTCAACGGTCGGGCAATCTTGCTAAAATCATGAATGAATCTTCTATAAAAACCAACGTGCCCCAGAAATGACCGTAACTGCTTCAGATTGGACGGTGGTGTGAGTTTCCGAATGACATCGACCTTGGCCGGATCTACCTCCATGCCTCTGTTGGAGATGATGTGGCCAAGCACCGTCCCTTGAGTCACCATGAAGTGACTCTTTTCCCAAGACAGAACCAAGCGGGTATCAATACATCGCTGGAGCACTCGGTCTAGGCAATCAAGACAGGAATCGAAACCGTCGCCGTAAACCGAGAAGTCGTCCATGAAGACCTCCAAACACTCCCCTACCATGTCCGAAAAGATTGACAGCATGCATCTCTGAAAAGTCGCAGGGGCGTTACATAGCCCGAATGGCATGCGTCGAAAGGCGTAAGTACCGAAGGGACAGGTAAAGGTGGTCTTCTCCTGATCCTCAGGAGCGATGGCCACCTGGTTGTAGCCCGAGTACCCATCTAGGAAGCAATAATGGCTCTTCCCTGCCAGTCTCTCTATGATCTGATCAATAAAAGGCAGGGGGAAATGGTCCTTCTTGGTGGCCTGGTTGAGTCTCCTGTAGTCAACACAGACCCGCCAAGAGGTGGGTACTCGTGTAGAAATCTCCTCTCCCGACTCACTGATCACAGTCGTGATGCCCGTCTTCTTGGGCACCACATGCAAGGGGCTAACCCACTTGGAGTCGGAAATGGGATAAATAAAATCTGCACTCCACCATTTTGATATTTCCTTCATGACAACCTCTCTTAGGTTGGGGTTCAGTCGCCGCTGGAACTCACGCGACGGCTTTGCCCCTTCCTCGAGATAGATATGGTGGGAGCACAACGAAGGACTAATCCCATGGAGATCTGCTACGCTCCATCCAATTGCCTTGCGGTTCTTTTCAAGAACCTCCATCAGACGGGATTCTTGTTCTCCAGTCAGATCTGCAGAGATGATGACTGGGTACATCTCAGACTCTCCCGCAAGGAATCTATACTTCAACGAAGTAGGGAGCGGCTTTAGCTCTGGACAGCTGGGTGCTGGCAAATCTGGCTTCTGAAGAAGATGTGTGTATGCTGATAATTCTGCCAAATTTGCTTGGGAAAATGGTAATGAACTCTCACAAACTGGATCTGGAGAAGGCGGGTCCTCTACATTGTCTCTGATCTGCTCTGCCTCTACCTCCTCCTCATCTATAGGCTCAGGTGGATCCAGATCTGGCATCTTATCACTACAATCTGCCCAATCAGACTCTGAATCCGAGGGATCTATATCAGACTCAGTGGCATCAGTACCACTGGAGAACAAGGTGGCATTAGCACCACCATAGAGCAGGGTGGCCTCAGTACCACCATCACTGGAAATCGTGTCGCGATCAAGGTCCGACTCTGCTGACTCAATAGTATCCTGTACCAGGTCCGTGCTCTCCAGACTATCCTCTACTATCATCTCTGCATCAGCCGAATCTGAATATGAGAGGATGGTCTGTGCTACAGGATCTGCCCAAGCTGCCTCATCATCTGTGATCACAAAATCACAGTCCTGGTGGATGTCTGGCTCTGCGTCTGTCAGCTGCTCTGAGTCTGTACTCCCATGTGAGCGGGATCTAGATCTGGCTCTGTGGTCCTTAACCGTCTCTATTTGTATACTCTCGCCCTGGACGCGAAAGTACACCTTCCCGCTATCATGATCAGTCACCGCCTTGGCTGTGGCCAAGAATGGGCGACCGAGAATGATGGGGGAATCGGTCAACGAGTCAGGGGTCTCCATGTCCAGCACTACGAAGTCCACGGGGAATTGCAAACCCTGAATCGTGACGACAACGTCTCGCAACAACCCCTTTGGCCTCTTGACAGACCGATCAGCAAACTGAAGGTATGTCCTGCTCTGTCTAAGAGTGCCCAACTCTAAGTGGTCGAGAAGGGCTGCCGGAAGGAGGTTGATAGACGATCCGCTATCTAAGAGAGTACGGTCGAACCTCTGCTCACTAATCTGACATCTGACATACGGGGCCCCTAAATCTGGCCTCTTAGTCGGCAGATGGTTCTGGATCGCGTAACACGTGGCTTTTGTTAGCACATGAATTTCTGCGGTCTTGTTCCTCTTCGTCCTCCTGACTGTGGTCCTTTCTCTCAAGGACCGCTGAAGAAGAGGGATGTGCTGCAAAGCCTCATTGAGGGTCAGCTGAATGTGAAATCGGTCTATCATGCTCTGGCTGAACTCCTCCTGCTCTCTCTTTTTTGGGTTTTTTTCTTTTTTCTTCCCCTTCCCCAACTCAAGGGCTCTAGGAAAGGGGATCACAGGGTCCTTCTCAGATGAAGGACTAGGAATAGGCCTAGATGAGTCGATGACTGGATCCTCACAAACATCATTCATCACAGTGGGATCAGAATAAACTAAACCTTTTCCTTTATTCAAATCAGAATTCTGAGATACATTTATTCGAGGAAAGACAACATCTCTATCAAAATGAATATTGGTGGCCTCAGTACCACCTCTGGCTGGCTCTGCAACTAAACGTCTTGCGGCCTCAGTACCGCGGGCTGGCTCGGCTCTGCTGGTGGCGTCAGTACCACCTCCTCGATATGGTGAAATGGCGGCCTCAGTACCGCCGGTGGCATCAGTACCACCGTCATCATGGTGTGCGGCTTCAGTACCGCTCTCCTCTTCCTCATCTTGCGCTCTAGATGGATCCTCGTGTGGTCGCTCAGATGAGGCGCCTCCTGCTGGTCTTCTACCGCTCCTAAGTGTGACAAAATCAGCATCAAATAAATCCGACGAGATAACATCAAATGAGTCACTAGAAGTGGTAGGCTCAGTGTGAACTACCTGCTCAGATTTCCTCTTCAAGTTATTCGGGTTCGGCTCTATCTGTGCAGGGATGGCGGCCTTCCCTCTCATCAGGTCCCGCATCTCCTGGCGGAACTCGTCCATCTCCCGTCTAAATGTAGCCTGCTGCTCTGTGAAGAGGCGGGCTATATCATCCATGGCGGGGCTCTCATGGGAGCCCGACGGGTTGCCTCTCTGGTAATGAGGCTGCTGGACCTGAGAGGGGTAAGAGGATGGATGCTGCTGCTGGTGAGCCTGCTGCTCACGTCTCCAACTCTGTCCCTGCTGCTGATAGGGACGAGATACGAATGATGATGGCTGGGATGCTGGGTGCTGCTGGTGATCTCTCTGGGCGGAGTACTGCCCTCCCTGACCGGCTGGCTGCTGCTGGGGTTGGTTACCCCCATTCCCCCACCTGAATCCGGGATGGTCTCGTCGGATTCCAGGTTGAGGACGGTCATACCAAATTCCGTTGACATCCATCAACGGCTCTGCATCGTAAAGGGTGGGTGGGAGTACATCCAGAGGCTGATCCGGCTGATATACCACCATCTGTAAGTCTGGAGATGGTGGTGCCTGGTAAGAGGGCTGCTGCTGCTGGTACGGCTCCGCCTGTACAAGGTGAACTTGTCTAGGCTGCTGCAAGGAGCTGGAGCGCTGGGACGAGCTGCGGCTGCCACCGGAATCGCCTCGCGACAGAAGACGGGGCTGAGGAGCCGTCTGTGCCTCCTGAAGGCACAAGAGCTGGGTCTTCATGTCGCTCAGAGTCTGTGCCATCTCCTCCATCTGAGTTATGCCCTGGCACTGCTTCTTCTCGATGATTTCCATGCGGTCCAACTTCTCACTAATAATCCCCATGTCCGCAGCGGCCGACTCTGCCTGTGCGGCTGCAACTGTGGACGAACTGGAAGGACCTGCATCAACCCGTGCTATCCGCTGATACTGCACGGGTCCTGGCGGCTGCTGAGATCTCTGTGTATACAACCGAGTCTGGGACATCACCATGTAATTCTCGGACATCTCCTCATAGATGGCCCAGACTTGGTTGTGGTCCTTGGCAAAGTAGGACCCGCCGCAAGAAGCATTCACCAGACCCTGAAGCTCTGGTGTCAGCCCACTGAAGAAGCTCTGAACTAGGTTCGGCTTCGAAATGTCGTGGTGGGGGCATCTATCCAGAAGCTCTCTGAACCTCTCCCATGCCTCGTGAAATTGCTCGTTAGGTTGCATGGAGAAGTTGTTGATCAGGGCCCTCGCTGCATTCGTCCGCCCGAGTGGATAGTACTTGTTCAAGTACTCGGTGCGGAGCTGATCCCAGGTGTACACAAACTTCCCTAGATGTTTCAGCCAGGCGGCTGCTCTATCTGCCAGTGAAAAAGGGAAGGCCATCATTCGAATCGTATCTTGGTCCACACGACGGTCGTGGACAGTGCTGCAGATCATCAAGAACTCCTGTAGATGGAGGTGAGGTTCCTCAGTGGCGAGTCCATGAAAGTGCGGAAGCATCTGCAGGGTGTTCGGAGGGAACTTGAAATCCCCCACGATAGCAGGAATCACCACCCATTGGTGCATCAGTGTAGATCCAGGGTTGTGAAGCTCCCGCATCGGTCTCGCTGCTGCGGCGGCTGCCGCTGCTGCGGCTGCTGCTGCTGCGGCTGCTGCCTCTGCATCAGCATCAGGTATGTCCTCCGGCTCGCTCGGCTCTTCTCGCTCTCTTCGGAGTCTCTCCAACTCCCTCCTCATCTCTATCATGAAAGCCCCCTGATCGCGTAACTGGTTCTGAACTGTCTCTAATGACGCGATCAGGGTGGAGTTGATCGCCCCCTGGTCTAAGACAAAATGTTCGGGCTGGCGATCGTCTGAACTACCGGCTCCAGCCATTGGGATGTCTGCAAAATCAGAAGAGCCTAACTCAGGTTCGGTCAAATGAATTCGTCTCTCCTCGGGCTCATGTCTCTCAGGAACAGAAGAAAGGGGATCGAGGGGGAACAGGGTGGATTCGAACTCGGGCCCGGAGAGCTGGTCTCGACTCTCACGGGCCAACCTAGATGATGAAGTAGCCGCGCCTGAAAGCGGTGCAGCCAGAGGCTGCCTAAGAGATCGTCTACCCATCATCTTGATCTGGCGAGTAAGGCGGATTGGATCTGGAGAAAATATGATTACAAAGCAAACCCCTTGTTCACCAACGCAACACAATGTGAAGACCGTGAAAGATCGGTCAATTTATCTTGTCAATTTTATTTGGTGAACATCCAAGATATCAGAGCAATTACGTGACCTGCTGGGATACCCGATACTCTCTCAACCGACTGTCCCGCACAGAAGAGTCGGTAATCAGTCGAGATGAGCACCGGTGGGCTTTACCTAGTGTTCGGGTCACTCTCTCGCACAATCAAACCAAACAATGAGGGGGTTGCTCTCCCCAAGACAAATTTTTATGGTGAGTGTCTTTTAGGGTCAATAATGTTATCCAGTCCCAATTTTTTTTGTTTTTCTTTTTAATTTATTTTCAAAAATAAATACAAGCGGCCTAACGGTTTTCCGATTCTCCTGATGATTAAGTCAAAAACAGAGGGAGAAGACGAAAAAGCCGATGCGCGAGAAAATCAATGATGCATGCAGAGAAAGAAATGCGTACCTTGTCTCCAGCACTCTACATGCAAGTGATCCGCGCAGAATTTAAAGACAGAAATAAAACTACCTAAATGGTGCAGCGGGAAAAGCCGAGTCCTAGATGAGCAACTTCTATTGATCGTGAAGAACAATAGTTAGCTAATCGAATAGAGTCCGGAGTCCGATCTTGGGAGTCACTCGGTGCCCGCCACAACGGGTCCTGCCAGCGCTGTATGTGACTCCTCACGGCACGTGGTCTCAAATCCAATTTCACTAACTTTTTCAATGAATTTTATTAAGGTCCAATTACGTTCTATAGGAACAGATATTCTATTAGGTGTTGGGCCTTAAAAATCTACGTCACAATCAACATAAATTCCTAAATCTAGGGGCTCGAGGAAAACCGCGTAAACACCGGAAAAGGCAGCTAGCTATGAAAACCACGATAAAAGCCGCGAAAATCAGATGGGTCCCCCGAGCACACCGGTGCTCGGCGAAACAGACCCGCTAAGTTACAAATGTCCAAAAGTGTCCAGAGTTCAAGTCCTAAATTATTACAACAAGAAATGTTCTCTCTCTCTCTCTGAAATTAAAAATCTCTGCTCCTCTCTCTCTCTTCCTGCTCCTCTTCCCGTGCGGGTCCTCAAAAAGTATACTCCAAGATCTCCACGTAGTACCTCGCACAAAAATCAAAGAGAGAGAATGGTCAGAAAACAACAATAATATAGAGAGAGACAAAATGGAAAACTGACTACAAAGCCGTGCTCCCCGGCAACGGCGCCATTCTGATCACCGCCCAAATGACTAAGGTAAAGGTGTAAAATAAATGCTAGGTCGTTGCGACCTCAATCAAATGGGCTAAGTAAATCAAGAAAAATAATCAACCACTCGAATAAGATAAAATCAAGCAAGCACAAGAAAGAGCGGTCTAGCTATTAGGTTTATCCTGGTATAGCTCCCAGGGTCGAACTCAAGGAGCACAGATTGGCCTTGCGGCCTACGATGCAGTCAGGAATCCAGAAGAGTCTTTTTTTTTTTTAGTTTTTATTTGTTTTTATATTTTTTTAGATTTTTTTTTTAAAAGATAAGAAATGAAGAGAAAATGAACAAACACTGGACTTCAACAATTTATACAAGACACACAAATGATGCAAAAATTATGGAAAAATGGTTTTTATGTTTTAAATGTTTTTTACTGTTTTTGGTGAATTTTTGGAATTTTTCTAATGGATAAATTAATTATTAAAAATCAAACAATGCAAGAAAAATAGGGTACTGTCCAGCAAGGCTTAAGACCACAAAATAAAATAATTTTGGATCTCAAAAAGCCCTAAAGGTATTTTTCCTATATTCTAGAAAGAATAAGGAAAATTTAGGCACCCTAATTATTATTTTTGGATTTTTAATTTATTTATTACAATTTTTATGAGTTTTTAGGGGTTTTTCAATTTTTAGGGTTTTTAAAGGATGAAAAGTGGCCAAAATTGGCTCGAAAATCAATCAACCAGTAAACAACATTACCTAATTTTTTTAGAATTTTTGGTGGAGTTTTTATATTTTTTTTGGTATTTTTAAAGTCAAACAGTAGCAAAAATATGGGTTTTTGAATTTTTAAAAATAATAAATGAAATCAAAAATGTCCCCAAAAATCATAGAAATTCCTACACCATGGCAGGAGCCATGTGTCAAAATTTCATTGGATTTGGAGGTCGTTTGATATTTTATTCAAGAATAAAGATGGGGCACTGTGCACAGGGACCTAAGTGCAAATACCCAAAAGTTCTGGGGTCCTGGTGCAAAATACCCAAGAAGTCACGTGCCAAGCACGTGTCTGGGGCACACAGGGACCTAAATGTAATAAAAATAAGTTCCGAGGGCTTATTGGTAACAAGTACCAAAAGTCCAGGGGCTTATATGCAATTTACCCAAAATAATTCGCACATGTGCAAAAACAATGCTCACAGGGGCATAAATGCAAATAAACAAAACATTTCATTCAATTAATAACATCCAGAACTACAAGGGGTCGCATGCAAATAACCCAGAATAACACGTGATGACGCACGTGGTTCACTACTGGCAGGGGTATAAGTGCAATTAAAATAAAGCGCGAGGTCCTTGATGCAAATTACCCAGAAAATAAACAACTAGAATTGAAAATTACAGGACTGAACTGAAATAAGACAAACAGAGGAGGGGCCTATGAAATTTACCCCTTTATTAATAGCGACGGCCCAGATGAGGACGCGTGGCAGATCCAACGGTGGAGAACAAACGCGCCTTTACTCCTTCGGCTCTTGGGCTCAATCGACGGCGGAGAAAGATCCACGTGGCTGATCCGACGGTGCTGGGCTCAGATCTCTCTCCTCTGCTACGGATGGCTCCGATGCGCTCCTCAAATGGATCAACGGTCGCTGCTCCTCAACAGATGGACGCTCAGGATCAGATCTGGAGCTGGAGCATCATCGGACGGCTCTGGAGGGTCCTCGAAGAACTGATGGCCGGCGAACTTCGCCGGCCTCGTGCGTGGACTCCGGTCCTCCTCAGCTGCGCCTGAAGGTCGGAGAAGCTCCGCTGGACGATCCCGCAGCTGCTGGTGGTGGCCAAGGCCTCGGCCGAGCCCTGGAAGGCTCCGGCGAAGTCGGGGAAGAAGAAGCTCCTGGCTGAACTGTGAAGGAGGCTCAGACACCTCCCTTGGACCTGCAAAGTAGACAAGGAGCTTCGCGGGTCGAGGGCAAAGTGCCTCGACCCAAGAAGACGGGGTGAAGGTGGACGGTGCTGCGTGGCGAATGAGCTCCGGCGAGGCGACGGCGGTGGAGCTCGACTCCCAGATCCTGTGCGATCTGGGTTGTGTGGAGGGGTGAAGAAGGTGCGTGAGGGCACGGTGAAGGTGATGGTCGGGTCGGATTGTGATGAAATCACGCGAGATGGTCGGAATCGAGAGGATGCGTCGGAGATGAAATTTGGGCGAAATCCTAAATTAGACGAAATTAAAAGGAACTAAGGGTACCTGATGGCTGAAGTAGACTGGGCTGGAGATGGGCTATCTCCGGGTCGTAGCTTCGAAGGGCGTCAAGGCCTGAAGCTCGGTGCTCGACGCGGCGGCGGAGCAAGGACGGCGAGGTTACGCCGGATCAGAGGATACGCCTTCTCGCCTCACTGCTACAAAGGCAACGGCTTGCTGTCACTCTTGCGAGGCCAATGGAGGTCACGGGGAAGAAGGAGAGGGTCCAAAGATGCGGCGCGAGGGCGGCGGAGATGGTGGTTTTATAATGTGACCGGGCGATTAGGGTAGCGTGAGGACAGCAAAGGAAAGCGTCGATTTGATGGCTGAAGATCCGGCGAGGGAGAGGGATGTGCGGCGAAGAATATGGGCGCGGGGGTTGAGTTGAAGACAGGCTGGACGCGCGTGGATAAATCGGGGAAGAAGGGCGCGGCGCGCGTTGGCCAGAAAAGGAAGGAGGCGCGGGGGAGTTGACTGGGGTCAACATTCCCCCGTGGCCCAGTCAGACTCTGCCACGTGTAGCGGATTTTTGTTTTATTTTTTTAGGGTAGAAATAAGTCGAATTAAAGAAAACTTAAAACATGAAATATTTTTCTTTTATTTTTTTCTATTTTTTGGTGATTTTTATTTAATTTTTGGAAATAAAAATAGGTTAGCTATATACATAGGTATATGTACACTATATGGATTTTTATTTTTGATTTTTTATTTGTTATTTTTATGTGTTTTTTATGCTCATTTTGTATTTTATTTATTTACAAGATGAAATATGGAATAAAAGAATATTTTTATTTTATTTTTATCACTTTTATACCAGGGTGAAATAAATAAATATATACATTTATATACATGGTATAAATACAATGTATTTTTGTATTTTTGATTTTGTGATTTTTATTTGATTTTTGTTTTGTTTCTTTTTATTTATTTTATTTACAACAGGTAATATAGAATATTTACAAAAAGTTTAGAAAATAAATGAATTTATTTATAGGGTTAAATAAATGCAAGAGTGTGGTTTATACACATGGTGAAAGGGTCTTTTTGACTTTTTGATTTTTTTATCTTTTTATTTTGTTTTTAATAGAATATACACAATATGTACAAACTTCTTTTTTTGGGTGAGGAAAATATATAGTTTAATTTATTTACAAATATAAACAAGTGTGAGCCCCTATCTCCCTCTACTTTGGCTTTTATGCGGTCAGGCCCATGCTGAGCCCTCCCTTGGGTTAGGTTGCTCAATATTTATTCTAAATATTTCCCTCTTTTTCTTTTTGCTCTTTATTCTTTTATTTTGTGCACAAAAACATGCTAATTATAGGTTTTTACACAATGCATGCTTTTGGTATTTATTGGTATTTACACATATCTACATGTATTTGCAAAGGTTTTTGTAGCTAAAATAGAAGAATAAAGAGTGATGAATGGGTATTCATCACTTGCACACAGAGACCTAGTAGCTTATACCCAAGCCCTACTCAGATCAGCTCTCCATGTTCCTTCTCCCCTAGAGCTAAAACTGTTGCCTTAGAGCATGAAATATTTATTCCTTGGTGGAGATCCTAAAATGTTTCCAGTCATCATCGGGTCTGATCTGACCGAAGATCAAGAATCTCGTTTGATGAAGATTCATGAAAATAATCGCAAGGTAATTGGGTGGTCTGTAGCAGATCTCCATGGGATTAGTTTGGCTCTGTACTCCAACCACATCTTTCTCAAGGATGACGCCAAATCATATTGTGAGTTTCAGTGCAGGCTCAACCCGAATCTTCGAGAGGTGGTTATGAAGTAAACATCCAAGTGATGGAGATCCTAAATGCGTTAGTCCATTACATGTGGTACCCAATAAGACGCATATCACTATTGTGATAAATGAGGTTGGAGAGGAGATCACAGACTACAGGCGATTGAACCAGGAGACCAAGAAGGATTGCTACCATTCATTGATTAGTTCATCAAGAGGTTAGCTGGGAAGAGACATTATTGCTTTCTTGATGGGTACTCAGGATACAATCATGCGGCCATCGCACCTGAAGACCAAGAAAATATGATTGTCAACTGTCTGTTCGGAAGGTATGCTTTCAAACGGATGACCTTTGTAGTATGTAATGCTCCAGCTACATTCTAGAGGTGCATGATTTCGATTTTTATGAACATGGTGGTGACTTTTTGTAAGTATTCATGGATGATTTCTCATTTTATAGCGTTGATTTCGACTCCTATCTTTCTAGCCTAGACGACATGCTTTAGTGGTGCACTGAGATTAACCTCATTCTTTCTTGGGAGAAGAGTTATTTTATGATGACTCAGGGGATGGTCCTTGGTCACATCATCTCCAACAGGGGCATGGAGGTGGATTCGGTCAAGGTGGATATAATAAAGAAGCTCAATCCGTCATCCAATTTGAAGAAGTTATGATCTTTCCCTGGGCATGTCATTTTCTACTGACGTTGCATTCGATAGTTCAACAAAATTGCCCGACTGTTATCTAATATTCTAGCAAAATGCACGAAGTTTATTGTAGATGATAAGTGTATTTCAGCTTTTTAAAATCTCAATACGTTGTAGAGGCTCATGTCCTTTAGCCACCTGATTGGTCTCTCCCATTCTAAATCACGATGGATGACTCTGATTTTGCCGTTGGGGTTGTTTTGGGATAGAGGAAGGATGGCCTACCATATGCCATACACTACGCTAGTAAGACTTTATATTCCGCCCAGCAGAATTACATTGTTATAGAGAAAGAAATGCTAGTCGTAGTATTTGTCCTAGATAAATTTGGATCCCACATCTTATGATCAAAAGTCACAATCTTCACTGACCATACTGCCATTAGGTACTTAATGGATAATAATGATTCTAAGTTGCGTCTGACCAGATGGATCCTTCTACTCTAGGAGTTATATCAAGATTGAAGACAAGTCTGCAGTCAAGAATGTGATGGCGGATCACCTCTCCCGACTAGAATTACCCGAGACTTTTGTGTTCAATACACAAATCACCGAGACCTTCCCCGACAAGGCGATTCTTATTTTCGCCTCGCTTCCATTGTATTCTGACATTGTAAATTTTTTTTGCCAAGAAGGTTCCATAATGTTGGTCCAGGCAGAGACTTGAGACATTCATCGCGAAAGCCAAGTCTTACAATTGGGAGGTTCTGATCCTTTATCATGAAGGAGCGGATTCTGTATGGCGTTGGTGTATTCCTCATGAGGAATACCATAGTTTCCTCACATATTGCCATAGATTAGAATCTGCAGGACATCATTCAGGGAAGAGGACAACACAGAAGGTGCTTCAATTTGGTCTTTGGTGGCCTGTGCTCGTTGCAGATGCCCATGCATTCGTAAAGAGATGTACTGACTATCAGAGAATGGGAACTTGTGTACATAGAGATATGATGTTGATGCAGCTGATTCACTTCTGTGATGTCTTTGATGCATGGGGTATAGACCTTATGGGCTCGTTCACTAAAAGTCAGGGATTTAAGTGTATTCTTCTGGTTGTAGATTATGTGAGTGGTTAGTTAGAGGCTATTCCTGCCCGAGTTGCTGATGCGAACACAGTTTGTAAGCTCTTGAGAAAGCATATCATTTCACGATTCGGGTCCCTTGAATTGTGATATCAAATGGGGTAGGCACATCATCAACGACAAGGAAAGATCACTCGCTAACGAGTTCATCATAGACCATTGGGTTGCTACTCTTTATCATCCTCAAACAAATGGTCTAGATGAGGTTTCGAATACGAAGATCAAGATGATCTTACAAAAGTTTGTTCACCCATACCAAAATGATTGGTCTCAGCTTTTGGACTCAGTTCTTTAGGTCTATAAGACATCCTTCAAGACATCATTGGGAACATCTCCCTTTAAACTCATTTATGGCAAGCCATGCCACTTACCTGTTGAAATTAAGCACAATTCATGGCGGGTAGTGAAAGAGGTTCTCTTTGGTCTAGACAATTCATGAGATCAAAGGTAGACAGAATTGGTAGCCCAGGAGGAATTACGAGACAAAGCCTTCACGAGTAGCCTACATTATAAGAAACAGATGAAAGAGTGGCATGATGCTCATATCAGCCAGAAGCAGTTTGAGCCGAGTTAGAAAGTTTGATTATTTGATGAAAGATTAAAGCTATTTCTAGGAAAACATCAAAGCAAATGGAAATGGCCATATCTTGTGTGAAAGATGTACAATAATGGTAGAATCGATATATCTGAGTTGTCTTCTAATTCCACCTTTCAAGTTAATGGTTAGCGGTTGAAACCCTTTCTTGATCATGAGTCGCTGACCATTGAGGTTGCTCCTATTCATTTTGTATGAGATGTGTTTTTCACTCTTTACACTCTACATCTCATACCTAATTTTCAAGACCGCTTTGTATATATTCTCGATTTAATCTTTCTTTCTTCCGTTTGTCTTAAACCCCTAGATTTCATTTAGGATTTTTGATATACTTAGGATGTACTTTATCCTAAGTATAGGGGATGTAGACACTGTGTTGATCACATTGTCATGTTCTATTACCCTTGTTGTTGCTTATACTTAGGGTGCGCTTTACCCTAAGTATAGGGGGTGGTAATATCGCTCATATCATTTTTTATTGTTTTCAGTTTTTGTACCGTCTTGTCTCTTGCTTGTCCCTTAATTGTTGATATTCTTTTCTATACATGGGGATATTTTACCCTAAGAATAGAGAGGACAAGCCGAGTCGTTGATTGTGTACATTCTCTTGACCTCGATCATCTTTAGTTTTGAGTCTGCTATCCTTAGGATCACTTGATCCTACGTATGGAGGGGTTGATTGACTTCTATTCATTTATTCGTTATTTCTTTTGAGCTATTTTAGTATAGAATTATTTTCACCAATCTATACTTAGCACGAGTTATGTCTTCCTTTGCCGCTTCATTGGTCACTATGAGGACATAGTTCATGCTAAGTATAGGGGGTATCGTATATATATTCTATATGTACATTAGAAGCCATAACTTACACTTTACTGTATTTTAATAATATGGCTCTCTAAATTTATGGGTGTATATATTTTTGGTTTTTAAAAGCTGAAAGAAAACTATAAATACGACCTAATAAAAAAATTGTCTTAAAAATTGTATATAAAATATGTTGTAAAATTCTTGGATAAAATCATTAATTATTTAAAACTTATAAAATTCATGTAAAACCTTATATACAATCCATATAATCTTATATATATATATATATCTTGCATAGAATCCTTTGTAAAATATACAAATTTCTTGTAAAATTCATGTAAATTGAATTAATCAATTAACTCTTTCAAAAAGGTCCTAAAAATTGAAAAGTTTTAAAACTCAATAAAAATTTGCAAAAAAAACTTTAAAAATCACATAAAAAGTTTAATTCGAAAAATCTACTTCATAAAAATTGTTGCATTCATTCACGTTTTTCAGAACAAGTTCGATTCTTGAACCAAATGGATCCAAGTCTTAGAAATATAGTTTGGTTTAAGATTAATCCACTTAATTCTAAAGGGACTTTATTAGAAACTGGAATTAAGACTCTTCAGGTCTTTTAGACTTAATTTTTTGGGTTCCATGAGACCATGTTCAGAATTTAACTTGAATTTGCCTAAATAGGACACATGTTTTCATCCGTTTAACTCTTCTCCATCTGAACCAAATTTGAACTCATGCACACTACACTTGCTCAACTTGCATGGGACTGCGAAGGGAAATCCATTTCAGTGGTGTGTTTCCATCCTTGTCTAGTGGTGCTGACATCTAAAGACGTGAGAGATTGGGGTTGAAATCAATCTTTTGATGAGGGAAGGATCTGCCGACGCAATTTTTCGAAGACCCCAAAAAAATGGATGGAAAGAAAAGATGTTATATCCATCAGGACACAAAAGATCTATGCATTGCAACAATTATTTCTACCAAAAAGAAGCCATACACAAAATATAAATACGACCACAATGGTTCGAGCTTCAGAAAATCCTGCATTATCTTAGTGAAAACTTAGCTAAACTTGCCAAGTTTCACAAGGAGATATGATTACACTGATGACACTCCGATTCTCTTCCCATTCTTCTTTTTCTCTCTCTACTATATTGTGGACACAACATGATCTGACCTTAGAAGGAAATACCCCCGTCCTCAAGGATCGAATAGCTGAATGAGGGTCCAATTGGAGTGTATAACTGGGATGGGTTGCTTCTTCACTTCTCTAAGTAGGAAGAGCTAATAATTCTCACACACAGTACAAATTGCTTTCAAAGCTGAAAAGTTTGCCTGATGGATGGGTGGATCTGAGCTGGTTAGAACATGACTTTTGCTAGAGGTTAAGGGATGTTGGTTGTAGAAAACCGCTAAACAAAAGTGGGGTTGATAAAACAAAATTTAGGATAAAAGAGAGAGATAAAAGGTGAAGATAAAATGCTTCTCTCCTATTTTAATCCTTTAAACTATTTTTTATCCAGGTAAATTCCCCTGGGTCGAACTCAAGGAGGTAGAATAACTGTACTGCGGTTTTTGAGGAAACAAAGAATTTCGAGATTTTATTTCTCTTCTTGAAATTACAACAAAGCTCAAGAAAATACTCAAAACTAACACGATTTTACAAAACTCAAATCGAGAAAAATAAACAATAAAAATACGTGTAAAAATCACAAGAAACTTTGCTAAGGTAGTTGTGTAACTACCTTAGAAAATTCGAGGAAAAAATAAGATCAAAATGAGGTCCAAAATAACCCCACAGTACAGGGGTATAAGTGCAAGAAAAAGAAATATACTTCTGTTACAAAAAGGTCCCTGGTAGGGGCTGAATTGCAAGAAAAATTAAAAGATTGGCATTTAGGTCCCTACGTGGGGACCTACATGCAATTTCTAGAAACTGCAGAAGGGGCTTGAGAATTCTAGAACTTGGTGGGTTTATTATGCAATTTCTCTATCGTTTCAAAATCAACTGCTGAAATTATAAGTAAGTGCGTGATCCAAGCAGTCCAATGAGAACACGCGTCGATAGACTGCACCTCCTAGCGTTCTTGGCTATTCTTCCCCTTTCTCGCAGCTTCAATAACAAGTCTTCTTCCTTGATTTATTTCCGATAATCAGCGGTGTTCTTTTGGCCTCCTACAGAGCCAGAGGGGTGTCTCCTACACCCTTCAAGCTTGCCTGCAGGTGAGCGGCTCCAAGGTGAAGGGTAGCGGCGGCTGGATCTCAACAAAGAAGGCGGTTTGGCTATGGCGATCAGATGTAAGGGAATCATCTGGATTTGATCATTCTTCGAAGGTTATGTTGCTCCAGATGATGATGTAAGGCTCCAGCTTTGAAAAGAACCTGCAAATAAAAGATTTAAGGCTCGATTTGCAATGAAATCAGCCAAAAGATTAAAGATTTACAGGTTATAATATCTGTTTTCTACAAAATACCATAAACCTATAAATGGATGAAATGGGTATCGGTTTAGAAAGGATTCGAGGCAGATTTGAAGGATGGATTAGATGTGCGTCTAAGAGGAAGGATTAAATATCCAAGATACACGCTTAAGGTAGCTAATCGAGGCATAAATATCGAGAAATAAAAGCATTAACAGTGGATGAATGACCTGGGGTAGCAATGTATATGACCCTCTGCTGGTTGCTCGACAAGGCGGCCTTCTAAGAGCTGGATGCGGAGGCGGCGCGATGCAAGGCGGAGCTTTAGCCATGGAACGTCTCCTCCGCTCAACCTTCTTCCACGCGGGGCGGACCTCGGGCGCTGTCCCAAGCGGATTGAGGCGGGGCATGGCCGGGAAGATGGGTGATGGTTACTAGAAGTTATTATCTAGAGAGAGTTAGCTGGTTAATGGCGACTTTGAGGGCTTTTATAGAGAGATCGAAGGAGGGTTAGTTGAAGATCTAAGGTCGACGTGGATCATAGTTGTTGGGAGAAGATGGAGGGTGTAGATTGAATTTAGGAGGAAGAAGGTGACAGGTAGAATTAGTTGGACCTGGATTGTTTGAACAGAAGCACTGGCTTCCCTTCTTGAAAAAGAAGGCACCAGGTGTTGACACGTGTCAACACCTGGTTGGCCAGTATCAATATATTCCTTCTAAAATATATATTAAATAGTAGATAACATTATTTTAAATAGGAATAAAAATAAAAATTGTAAATAATTAATTTATCTAAATTATGTTGTAATTATTTTTAAAAAAGTAATAAATATTTTATGAAATAGAAATATTATATTAATAAATAGGTATAAATAATACTTAATAAATATGTTTTGGATTTTAAATTTAATAAAATAATAAATAGTATATCATTTTTATATTTTATTAATTATTAGGATATTAAATAAAGTATATGTTATTTTTTATTGATTTTAATAAATTAATTTAATGTATTACTAAATATGGATATAAGTGATGTAGTTCAAATTTACCTATAAATTAGGGGTTTTGATTTATTTAAATTAATAAATAAGCTCAAAAAATTGTGAAATAAATTACGGTTAAAATACAATATCAAGAAAATAATTACAAATTTTAAGATCATTAAAACAATAAATAATAAGTTCTACATAAAATAAATAGCCCAGAAACGCAGTTGTGGTTGGGTCCCAAAACCGACTTTTTTGCAAATAGACTCCGATTTTAGTGAAATAACCTTCATAATATGATAATATTTTATGAACTTTAAAAGTGAGTAGATTGAATTTGGAGTTTGTATGAGAAAGTTATGATGTTCGGAAGTTGAGATTTTGACAAATTAGAAGTCGGATTTCTTGGCATATATACAAGATAATATTTTCAAATTATTTATATATTTTCTAGACATTTTTAGAAATAATTAGGAGAATAGTTGGTGGAAAATATGTTCATATGAATTGATTAAAATCATTGAGGTTTTGGTATTTATTGGATAATTAATGAAGACTGTAGAATTAATTATTTTTTATTTGTTTTCTTTCCTTGTCTCCCCCTACTTATTTATTTGCCGACCAATCCATGCTGACTTGATCTCAGGGATTAGGTTATAAATATATCTTTCAGCTATATTTATTTTTACAAGTCACATTGTACATATATACATATCTACAATTTGCCTTCTTTTTATTTTCTTGATTTTTATTCTTTTATTTTTTTACATGATTTTAATGCCTAAAAGTGCACTTTTATTCATGAGTAAAGTTTTGTTAAAAAGTTGAAATTAATTGATATTTACATGTATTTGTTAAGGGTTTTAAGACAAAATGCAGACAGAATGTTAATGAATCATGGATTCATCAACCCCCTATACTTATACTTTGTCAGTCCCTTAGCAAATACTTATTTGAAAAATAAAGAAAAAAGAAAGAAAGTTAGAATGAATTTGTTTTCCCAAACCAATTCACGAGATCAGACAAATGACAGAGCTCAATCGGGCCTGAAACAAGCATTTTATCATAACGTTAACTAGGATTAGGATTTTAATCTCAACAGTCCTCAAGTTCCACAAATCCTTATTTAGGGTCACCTCAACAACCGGTTCAGATCTACTCATTCATATCGCAAACTCTATCAACCTTGAAATCAATCTATACGATGTGTAAGTTGTTTTAGCTCTTCCCGTGTTGAAAGAAGCAAAGAAACCGCCCATCCTAGTTATACACTCCCATTGTTTCCTCATCCAGCTACTCTTTCCTCAAGGAGGGGGGTATTCCCTTCTAAGGTCAGTTCGTGTTGTGTTCACAATCGAATATAGAGAGAAAGTAGAAGAATGAGAAAAGGACTGGAGTGCGACCAGCGTAGACGCATCTCCTTGCGGAGCCAAGCCCATGTAGCTAAGTCTCCACTAAGATGTGCCTGCTTTTTGGTAAAAGCTTGGACCATTGTGGTCGTATTTGTATTTGATGGCTTCTTCTTTGAATTGGCTTTGTATTATTTCTTGCACTGCATCAATCTATGTGTGCCTCAATTGATATAGCATCCTTTCATTCCGTCCATTTTTTTGAGGTTTAGAAAAATTGTGTCAGCAAATCCTTCCCTCACCCGAAGCGATTATTGCAACCCCAATCTCTCCCATTTTTAGAAGTCCATGTTGCCAGACAAGGATAGAAACACACTACCAAGATGGATTGCCCTTTGTAGCCACATGCAAGTCGAGCTAAGTGCAAAGTGCAAGTGTCCAAATTTGGTTCACTGATGAAGAGTTAAACGGAAGAAACATAGTGTTCTAATTTGGCACTTTCGAATTGACTTCCCAAACATGGTCTCATTGAACCTAAATATTTAAGTCAAACAAAGACCTGAAGAGGTCTAAATTCCAGTTCCTAACTAAGTCCTTACAATGAAAGTTAAAGTCCGTAATCAAGCTCCATCCTTTAGAATTTTCCCAATCTTTAGTTTTAGAAATCGAATTTATTCTGAAAAATGTTAATGCAAATGCAATCATGTTTTTGTGAAGTATATTTTCTGAATTTTATTATTTTTTATGGATTTTAATGATTTTATCATTTTTATGGATTTTAGACTTTGCAATTTTTATAAATTTTGAAATTTTTATAAACAAGTTTATGTACAAGAATTTTAGAAGATAAATTACTCATATTCTATTTGGATTAAATAACTAATGTATTTTATAAATTTTATATTCAATCGAATTTACAAGGATTAAATGAATTTTACACATATTTTAATAGATAAGATTTTAAATAAGTATTATACATATTTTAAGTACATATTTTAAATTAAGAATTTTAAATAAGGATTTTAGGCCTATTTTACTTATTTGCACGGATTTTATAATAAATAAAAACATAAATAGAATTTAAATTACACTCACCCACTTTTATGGATTTATAGATATAGAAAATACATAAAAGTATGAGCTATGGACACAAGTATATATACTATATATAAGCACCCCCTTATACTTAGCTTGTGCTATGTCCTCATAGCATCAAAAGAGAAAAAGAAAGTCATAACTCGTGCTAAGTAAAAGTGGGTGAAAAAGAATAAGTGATTTAAAGTCAATCACTGCCCTATACTTACGATCTGGTCATCGTAAGAATAGTGGAAGACGAAAAATGAGGTGATCGAGGAAAAGAATATACAACCGAATGAACAAAAGGAGAAAGAAGAACAAAATCAATGAAATCACTCGGTCCCCCCATACTTAGGATAAGGCATCGTAAGTATAGAAAAGAGTGTGGCCAAAATTAGGGACCAACGATTTGAGTAAAAGAAAGGATATATAAAAGAAAAGTAAATAGATCAAAATCAAAATGCGAGAATCAGCGGGAAGTCGGTCCACCCTATACTTAGGATCCGGTATCCTAAGCATATAAGATGAATAAAAAATGGGGACGATTGTGGTCTACGAAGAATATAAAGGAGTGTACTCCAAGAAAAATTGAAAGGCTTCACAGGTCTCTATACATGATGGAATGAAGTGGAAGAGTAGTCATGCATCCTGTACAAAGTAGATCACTTCAACTCGGGCTAGATGATCAGTAGTCTCCACGAAGTACTTCAGCATCTGCCCTTTCACTATAAATGGCTCTACACCAGGTGACACATTTGATATAGAAATACTACCATTGCCATGCATTGTTCTGACTATTTATGGTCCTTCCCATTTGCTCTTCAATTTGCTAGGAAAAATTCGCAATCGTGCATTGAACAATCATACTTTCTGCCAAGGAACAAAGATCTTGTGTTGAATATGTCTATCATGCCATCTCTTCACTTTGTCCTTATAAATGTGTGATCTCTTATGCCTGATTTCAAATCCCCACTAACTCATTCAGTTCTAGCTTCCTCTTGGCTCCCACTTTCTGTCTCTCTAAGGAAATCTCTCTGATGGCTCATTCGGATTTGTGCACTATCTCTACGGGAAAATGGCATGTCTTCCCGTAAACTAATGTGAACTATAAAGTACCTAAGGGAGTCTTATATGCAGTACGATATGCCCAAAGAACTTGGTCTAGAAGTTGTGACCAGTTCTTCTTATTCGGTCATAGTAATTTCTGAGAATAGATTTCACCTCCCTATTTGAGACTTCGGCCAAGACATTCGCCTGCGGGTGGTAGGGAGAAACTACTCTATTATAATTACCTTAATTTTTCACTAGATTTTTCACCTCCTTATTATTGAAATGGCTACCCCTATTGATAATGATGCTTTTTCTAGCGGTTGGAGATGTCGGTTGTAGAGAACCGCTTAAAGTAAGAGCCGCATTGATCAAACAAAAATCAATGAAATATGAGAGAGAGAATGAGAATATATGGCTTCTCTCTCCTATTTCATCTACACTATTTTATTTAGACAGGTAAGTTTACCTGGGTCGAACTCGAGGAGGAAGAATGTTAATACCTTCATTTTTGATGAAAGAAATAAATCTCAAAAACATTCACTCCATTCTTGATTTTACAAAAGACTCAAAAACTGACTCGAAACTAACTCGATACTGCGGAAATCAAATTGATTAAACTACACGATGAAAAATCACAAAAAATATAAGAAATGTTTCTAGGGTAGTTGCATAACTACCCTAAAAATTCGGGATGAAAATGCAACAAGAATGATATCCAAAAGACCCCCACAAGCCAAGGGTATATCTGCAAAACAAAAATATTTGTTTTCTTACAAATTAGTCCCTAAAAAGGACTAGAATGAAAAGAAAAGAAGTTTTAATACATTTAGGTCCCTGTGTAGGGTCCTAAATGTAATTCTGGGAAGTTCCTTAGAGCCGAAGGAGACTCTATATCTTTGCCTGGGTTTATTGTGCAATTTTTCCACCCCTTCAAGATCAACGGATGGAATTAGATGCGTCCGGCTGATCTCAACCGTCCACCTAGGACATGTGATGTGAGCCTATGCAGTCTGGCGTGTTCTTGAGGATCTTCAACTTCTGCACCGGTGACGATGATGGCGTCTTCTCCGGCTTCTTCCCGTCGGTTGGCACTCGTCTTGAGCCACCGGCAAGACCATGAGGAAGACACCTTCTCCCTCCGAGCTCGCTCGTGGTGGATCTCCTCCGAAGGTGGACGTAGGCGGCGAGCATTCATCGATGAAGATGCGGTTCAGGTAGACCTGGAGGTTGATGAAGATGATGGTTCGTTTATCATTGTTTGACTTTTGAAGCTCCAGATGAAAAATTATTGTGCTCCAGATGATTGATTACCTGCAAATGATTATTTATGTGCTCGATACGCAAGGAATTGACCAATGAATTTATGGATTTTGCAGTTCACATAATGGCTACCCTAAAAATGGATATCAAAGATAATGCGACGAACTGAAGTCGATTTCAGGTCGTTTGGAATTAGTTTTGAAGCCTGAATAGAAGTTGACATCTATCAATGGTCATTAGGATCCCTAATTACGTACTTAACTATGCTAATGCAGGCACAACGATCGAGAAATAAAATGGGAAAAAGTGGAGGAACTGACCTGGGGATCGAAGGTATAACAACCTCTAATGATGGCTCGACGAGTGGTCTTGTCGGAGCTCTACACAGAGCGACGACGACGATGCAAGGTAGCGATCACATTGGAACCCTCCTCTGATCTCCCCTCTTCCACGCGATTGCCTTGGACGTAGTTGTCACCTCCAAGTCTAGGCTGGACACGGCAGTGAAGATGAGGTGACAGCCAGTTGTATCTGGAAGTTAGAATCTTAGGAGTGATTAGTTGTTAATGGATCTCTTTGAGGAATTTTACACGGAAGATCGAAGGTAGTTAGGTAGGAATCAAGGGCCAGCATGAGAGGGTGGTTAGTAGAAGGAGATCGATGGTTAAGAATGAAGGAAGAAGTTAGGAGTTAACTTGGAGAAGAAGGCGAAATCTGGTGGTTGGAACAGATTCCGGCCGGCCTTCTTGAAGAAGAAGGTCCCAGGTGCTAACACGTGTCAGCACTTGGTTGGCCAAGTTGAATAAAAAGCTAAATAATTAAGGAATAAAAAGAAAATAAAAGTATTTTAAATAAGTATAAAAATGAAAATTGTAAATAATTAAATTATGTAAATTATAGTATAATTACTTTTAATATATAATAACTATTTTACGAAATATCAATATTACATTAATATATAAATAAAATTAATACTTTTAAAAGAGGTTTTGTATTTTTAATTAAAAAATTAATAAATAGTATATAAATTTTATATCTTCTTAACTATTAGGTTAATAAATAAAGTATATTTGATTTTTTTGTGGATTTTAATAGATTAATTAGATATATTAATAAATACAAGTATAAATTTTATAATTCATTTATACCTATAAATTAGGATTTTTTATTTATTTAAAATAATAAATAATATCCAAAATCTATGAAATAAATTAGAGATAAAATACAAAATTAAGAAAATAATAGAAATTATAAAATCGTTAAAATAATAAAAAATACGTACTAAATAAAATAAATAGCCCAAAAACCCAGTTGTGGTTAGGTCCCAAAATCGACTTTTTGCAAACGGACTATGATTTTAGTGAAACCACCTTCATTTATTAGAGAATATTATTTTATGAACTTTAAAGGTGAGTAGAGTGAAATTGGAGTTCATATGAGCAAGTTATGATGTTCGGAAGTTTGGATTTTGAGAATTTACAAGTTGGATTTCTTGGTAGATATACATGGTAATATTTTTAACTTATTTTTATATTTTTTCTATACATTTTTAAAAATAATTAGGAGAAGAGTTTGGTGAAAAGTATGTACATATGAATTAATTAAAATTCTTTAAATTTTTTATGTTTATTGGATAATTAATGGAGAATGTATGAAGTGTGAAAATATTTATTTTTATTTGTTTTCTTCCTTATCTCCCCTTATATATTTATTTGTCGACCAATCCATGTTGACATGGTCACGGGGGTTAGGTTATAAATATATCTTTCAGTTATATTTAATTTTACATGTCATATTGTACATAAACATATATCTACAATTTGCCTTTATTTTTATTTTCTCTATTTTTATTATTTTTTTATTTGTATGATTTTAATGCATAAAAGTGCATTTTTATTCATGACTAGGGTTTTGTTAAAAAGTGAAATTTAATGGATATTTACATGTATTTGTTAAAGATTTTAAGACAAAATGCAGATAGAATGTTAATGAACCGTGGATTCATCAACCCCATGTACTTAAACTTTTCTAGTCCCTTAGCAAACACTTATTTGAAAAATAAGGGGAAAATAAAGAAAGTTAGAATGGATTTGTTTTCCTAAACCAATTCATGAGAGCAGGCAAAGGACCAAGCTCGATCGGGCCTGAAACAAGCATTTTGTCGAAGCCTTAACTAAGATTAGGATTTTAACCTCAACAGTCCTCAAGTTCCACAAATCCTTGTTTAAGTTCACCTCAATAGCCAGTTCAGATCCACTATTTCATATCGCAAACTATATCAACCTTGAAATCAATTTGTACGGTGTGTTTGTTTTAGCTCTTCTTGCATTGAAAGAAGCGAAGAAACCACCCATCCCAGCCATACACTCCTATTAGTTCCTCGTCCAGCTACTATTTCCTCGGGGAGGGAGGTATTCCCTTTTGAGGTCAGTTCATGCTATGTCCACAATTGAATATAAAGAGGAAGTAGAAGAATGAG
Source organism: Ottelia alismoides (assembly GCA_037367405.1). Classification (NCBI taxonomy): domain Eukaryota; kingdom Viridiplantae; phylum Streptophyta; class Magnoliopsida; order Alismatales; family Hydrocharitaceae; genus Ottelia; species Ottelia alismoides. The sequence continues at coordinate 168,016 of JAZKJV010007909.1, forward strand.
AAAAGAACTAGAGTGCGACCGGTGTAGACGCATCTCCTTGTGAAGCCCAACCAGTGTATCTAAGTCTTCACTAAGATGTGCAGGCTTTTTGGTGGAAGCTCGGACCATTGTGATCATATTTATGTTTGGTGGCTTCTTCCTTGAATTGGTTTTGTAGTGTTGCTTGCGCTGCATTCATCTCTTTTTGCCTTGATGGATATAGCATCATTTTATTCCGTCCATTTTTTAAGGTCTTGGAAAAATTGTGACAGCAGATCCTAACCTCATCCGAAGCGACTATCGCAACCCCAATCACTCTCGTCTTTATACGTCGATGCTGCAAAGACAAGGATAGAAATGCACTACCAATATGGATTGTCCTTCGCAGCCCCATGCAATTCAAGCTAAGTGCAAAGTGCACGTGTCCAAAATTAGTTCATTGATGAAGAGTTGTACGGATGACACCAAGTGTTCTACTTAGGCACTTTTCGAGTTGACTTCTCTAATATGATCTCATGAATCCCAAAGACTTAAGCCAAAGACCTGAAGAGTCCAAAATCCAGTTCCAAACTAGGCTCCTTACAATGAAAGTGAAAAGTTGTAATCAAGCTCCATCCTTCAGACTTTTCCCAATCTTTAGTTCTAGAAATCAAAATTATTATGAAAAATGTTAATGCAAATGCACCATGTTTTTGTGAAGTACATTTTCTGGATTTTACTCAATTTTATGGATTTTAAGAATTTTGTAATTTTTATAAATTTTAAACTTTACATTTTTAATGGATTTTATGATTTTAATAAACAATTTTATACAAGCATTTCATAAAGTAATTTACTCATATTTTATTTGGATTAAAGTAACAAATGGATTTTACAAGTTTTATATACAAGGTATTATACAAGAATTGCATATATTTTAATATATGCGATTTTCAGTAATTGTTATTCATATACTCATTTTAAATTAAGGATCTTAAATAAAGATTTTAAATATGTTTTACTTCTTTACACGGATTTTATAATCAATTTATTTAAAATAGGTAAATTTTAACTTACCCTCACCCACTTTTTATGGATTTTATAGATATAGAAAAGGCATAAAAGTACGAGTTATGGACAAAAGTATATATAAAATATATACGCACCCCCTATACTTAGCTTGTGCTATGTCCTAATAGCGTCAAAAGAGAAAAAGGAGGACATAACTCGTGCTAAGTAAAAGTGGGTGAGAAGGAATAAGTGATGCGAAGTTAGTCAACCCCCCAATACTTACGATCAGGTCATCATAAGTATAGTGGAGAAAAAACGAGGTGACTGAGGGAAAAGAATATACACCCGAAAGAACAAAAGGAGAAAAAAATAACAAAATCATCGAAATCACTCGGTCCCCCCTATACTTAGGATAAGGCATCCTAAGTATAGAAAAGAGTGTGGATAAAATTAGGGACCAATGATTAGAGTAAAAGAAAGGATATACAAAAGGAAAGAAAAATGAACAAACATCGAAAACGAGAACCAAAGGTCAATCGGTCCCCCTAAACATAGGATATGGTATCCTGATCATAGAAGACAAACAAAAATAGGGACGATTGTGATCTATAGAGGATATACATGTATGTACTCCAGAAAACCGAATTGCTTCACAAGTCTCTGTACAATATGAGATGAAGTGGAAGAGTAGCCATGCATCCTGTACAAAGTAGATCACTTCAACTCGGTCTAGATGATCAGTGGTCTCCACAAAGTGCTTCAGCATATTCCCATTCACTGGAAGCGGTTTTGCACCAGGTGACACATCTGATATAGCAATACTACCATTGTTGTGCACCATTTTGAATATATGTGGTCCTTCCCACTCGCTCTTCATTTTGTCAGGAAAATTTCTCAACTGTGCATTGAACAACCAAACCTTCTGCCCAAAAACAAAGATCTTGTGTTGGATATGTCTATCATGTCATCGCTTCACTTTGTCCTTATAAATGAGGGTGTTCTCATATGCCTGATTTTGAATCTCTACTAGCTCATTCAGATCTAACTTTCTCTTGGCTCCTACTTCATGTAACTCTAATGAAATTTCTCTGATAGCCCATTCAGATTTGTGCATGATCTCTATGGGAAAATGGAATGGCTTCCCGTAAACTAATCTGAATAGTGAATTACCCAAGGGAGTCTTATATGCAGTACGATATGCCCAATGAACTTGTTCTAGAAGCTGTGACCAATTCTTCCTATCTGGTCGTACTAATTTCTGGAGAATAGGTTTCACCTATTTGAAACTTCAGCCATGCCGTTCGTTTGTGGGTGGTAAGGAGAAGCTACTATGTGATCAATAGCATAACTCTTTACTAGCTTTTTCACCTCCTTATTAATAAAATGGCTACCCCCGACTGAAATGAGAATATGTGGAATATCGAACCGTGAAATAATGTGTTCCCTTAAGAATCTGCATACTATTTTGCTATCAGCGGTTCTTGCGGGTATAGCCTCCACACATCTGCTGTACAACAAGAAATATGTACTCAAAGCCATTGCTGGAGGGAAATGGTCCCATAAAATCTATACCCCATACGTCAAAGATCTCGTAAATGATAACGGGTCGCATAGGCATGGCATCTCGAGCACCAATTGTCCCTACGACTCTCCAACATTCCGGACAACTCTTCACGAATGTGCAGGCATCTCTAGTAAGAGTCGGCTGCCAAAATTCGCTCTGAAGTACCTTCTGCACTATCCTCTTCCCTGAATGATGCCTTCCTACCACTAAGGAATGGCACGGAGTGACGACACTATTGTATTCCTCCCGAGGAATACATCGCCTGTAAATACAATCTGATCCTTCATGAAAAAGAATCGAATCAACCCTTTAATAGTGTGAAATTAACACTTCTAATGTCATTGCAATCGGACTAAATTGGATCGATTAAAGACCATTTAATTAAATTAACAATCAAAGCAAACGGTCGAATTTATATTTTACTTGGGCAAGATCAAGGTCGAATTTAGGGTCACGAGCCTCTTTAATATAATTTAGACTCTTATTATTTAGAATATGTGTTTGATTAATGAAGCATAGGTCAATGATGCATGAAGACATGACATGTTGCATTAAGTAAACATGAATATATGCATTTTTTACTTGATTATTTTATCATGCAGAGAGATGCAATTAAATGCAATGCAAATTCTAATGCAAAAATGCATGAATTATACAAAAATATTGGAGCAACAAACATTAATCATTTTAGGTTCAAATTATGAAGCTAATCAAATTAATGAAATAATACAAGGCATAAAAGGCATTATATATATGCCACTTTGCTATTAAAATAATCCATAACAAATTAGAGTGTCAAAACTGAGATTAAGTATGCCATTACAAAGATCATAAAATTAGCTTCAAAACAAGACTAAAATCAATTAAATTGGACATCATATGTTCAAGATATCAATAAAAGAGTCTAAGGGAAAAACTGCAAGAAAACAAGAAAGATAACAAGCAAATAGGTCCCTGGGATGGACTGAAATGCAAATAGAATGGTCGTGAGGCATTCCCTGTAAATTACCACACACAAACAGGGGTATTGTTGCAATTATTAAAACCCACAGGGGGTCAGTTGCAAAACACCTCAATCATGCGTGGGATACATGTGGTTTTTGGACTCCATGTGGGACTTATTTGTAAAACACCTCAGGCATGTGCAAAACACCTCAGTTGCAAAACACCTCAGGCATGTGGGACTTATTTGTAATTTGGAGAAGTCGGTGGGGCCTCCATGCAATTTTTCCAGACCGCACGTGTTTTGGGCACGTGAGGCCTAGCTCAGATAGCAATGGAGGCTCAAGGCTACTTCGACTAGTGGCTCGGGCTCGAATGCAGGCTCGGCTGGCTCGGGAGAAGCTCGGGTGCTCCGAACCTAAAGGCACAGGGAAGAGGCTCGGAGCAGATACGTGGGTACCCATGGGCCGTCCGAACAAAGAGATCAGACAGCCTTTGTAGCTCCTGAGTGATGGCGATGTGGCTCGCTGTGATCTGTCCAATCTAGATGATCGGACGGTACTTGTACGTCAAGTTCTTCGACTACTCCGCCTCATGTGGCGTAGTTGGCTGTGCTCCAGCGAAGACGGTGTAGCTCCGCCTCTCTAGCTCTAACCAAATAGACCTCCTCAAATCTTCCTGAGTGAACATCGATGAAGTTGGAGGTCCGGGGAGGATCCTGGCCGTTCTGGAAGAGGCCTTCGACGCCTCTATGTTGGATATGGCACCCGCAAAAGCTCCTCCGACCAAGGCTCCGACCAACGAGCACAGACACCTACATACATTAGTATCTAGCCAAAGCGTGCAAAGTGGGTGCGAAGTGAGTGGAATGGAGGGTTGCGGATGACGAGATATGGAGCTCGGTGGTCTTCTCCTCCGACGGAGAAAAGGTGAAGGTGGCAGAGGTGGTCAAGGCTGTAGAGAAGGGGGAACTGGTCATGGAATGGAGCGCGAAGATGCGGGTGATCTGATGAAGCTTGGTCGATGATCAATGGAGGATGAAAGCATGTGTGGAGTCCTACATAATTAGAAGAAGAAGACAGAGGAATGTACAAGAGCGCTTACCTAAAACAATGGCGGAACGAGAGCTTGGGCTTGAGGTCCTCGAAGGGCCTTGGGTCATCGCTGGACCCCCGCAACAACTAGGAGAAGCTTGGCTGGGCGGAGCCACCGCATACCTGGTCGTGAAGGTCAGGGTCGACACTAGAGGCATACGTCGTCGTGGTTCCTCAATCGAGCCTCCCCCTGTCACGGGGAGGAGGAGAGGGGTTGGGTGGAGCCCCACGTAAAGGTGGACAGTGGTGAACGAAGGCGGAGACGGAGTATTTATCGAGGCAAGGTGGCGGTTCCAATGATGGGGGTGAGGTTTGTGTAGAGATTATGGGGCAAGGGAGAGGGGGTTATGGAGTGAGTGGACTCGAGTGAGGATGGTGGAGGTTCGAGCTCCATCGTGGGGTGCTTGGATCGTGGAGAAGATGATTGGAGAGACGGTGGAAATGGGAAGGGAGAAGTGGTCTCGTGAGGTGGGCGACATGGTCGAGGGCTCTTCATAGGTAGATGATGAAGTCTCGGTCGTTGGATCTAGTTATACAACGGCTATGAGCGGGGCTCTAGTGAGAGGTTAGGATTAGATCGTAGAGGCGACACCGAAAGGCTCAGAAGGCGCCATGTGGTGCGATGGGATGAAGATGGAAGCCAACGACCGTGATGAGATGAAGGTGGCAATCGGGCGGCTAAGAAACGAAGAAGATTGAGCGGTTGAGATGGAAGTGGACTGGAGAGGATCTGGCGGTGATGGAGAGCGCCACGTGGAGGGAGGAGGTGAAGGCGCTAGCGGGCGGCCGTGATCCGATATGGAGATCATCTAACGACTACAAAGGGGTACATGAGTGGACAGCTGAGATCTGGAGAGATAGAGAGAGAGGAAGCCATCGGATGACGGAGGGAGTGGGACACGTGGCGAGCAAGGGACAGGGTTGCGTGGCGCAACCAGAGAGTGCAATGTGGCCCAATCAGAAGAAGAAATGGAGAAATGATGGAGAAAATGACCGAATTAGGAAAAACTCAAAACATTACAGTTGTAGATCTCAATGAGATCTAAAAATTTTATGCTGACCAAAAACGGAGAGGAGATCAAACCAAGGGAGGAATATTTTTGTGAGCATTTTTAAGGTAAAAAACACTACGATTTTTAATTTTGTAATTTTTTGTATTTTTAATTTATTCAAGGGGTCAGATAATTACAGGGATTAATCTGGTTCTTATTGACATTGAGTCTAAGCTAGGAGGTTAATATCTGCAAATTAGAACCATGAAATTGAGTTTCATCAACCCCCTATACTTGAACTATGCTCGTCCCCGAGCATCACAAAAGGACTGAATGAGCTGGATTAACCCCCTTGTGCATGTGCGTATAGGATCTGATCTGTTCAAATCCTCTCAATTTTAGAGATCCAAAACCTCATAGTTCAACCCAGCCTTAATCTAGAGGCATCCAATTCCTCTAATTTTCCAGACTCTCTCTCGTATACATATAAACTAAAGATATGACATTAAATGTTGACCACAGTCACGAGAGTATAGTCAAAATGTCACCTAAGGTCCTGGTCCAAGAAATTCTCCTAAGGACTCAAACCTCAACACTTGGTAATAAATCAGTTATTGCATCCAATCCACCTCTCTTTAGTTGTCAGACTTCGAATTGTAGGTGCTAAGCCGGCTAATGGAGGGTTTAGGATTGTGTCATTTCTTCTCTCCCTCTCATTAGAACAAGGATCCACTCGAGTGCCTTATTACTCAACGTAATTTTTTTGTGTTGATCAGTGCGTCCGTCAAGAGAAGTTGGGGTCGTCTGCACTTGTTTTCCTGGGAATACACCAGGGTGTGCCATTTTTTAGTACCTATTGTTCCTTCTACACCCTGACTTGTAGCATTTACGATGCAGAGCCCTTTTTTGGTGCGAGCCCGACTCCTGGCCCTAATAGAGATGGTCCAAGTGGACACTTTTAAAATGGTTGGGAGCGCTCGCCTTTGGTGGAAGCTCTTTTTGATGATTAACTTTGTGGAATGAGAGCTTTATTTTCAACAATGATTTTTCTTTGATTTGTAATATTTTGGCTAGCTCCATTGCTTTTACTAAGAGTTGGTGTGAACTTATCAACATTTTTGTTTTATTCAAAATCAAGAGATTAGCATAAGAACCAAGTTCTCATACTGGCTAAAATGCTGACACTCAGGTTTCATGAATCCTTCAATGATTTTATCGCATCCTCGAGCATCATTGAATCAAGTCCAGACTCAAATTGCTCATCCCAGATCCTCAAGTGAAATTTCAACTCATCTCATCATAATTGCAGTCATGTATGTGAGGTGCTGATCATATTCTTAAGGTAGAGACTAAGCATGCAATATAGCACCCAAATCATTTAAACTAGAGAAATGTGAATAATTAAGTCAAAGACCCTAATGACTAAGGCTGGTTAACCTAAAATCTCAACATCTCATAAACCAAGTGTCCTTGAACATCACTAGTCTTGTGTGAATGTTAAGGGGTCAGGGGTTAAACCAATTGATTAGTTAAGTTTATTTTGAGAATTTGATTTTTGTTTTTTTTTGTTTTTTTGAAAAAAATAGAAAAAAGAAGGAAAAAGTTTTTTTTGGAAAAAGATTTTTTATTTAAAAGTTTTTTAAAAGGAACGTAAATAAGAAAGGACACATTTTTTCTGAAAAGAAAGAAAAAAATCTTAAAGTTTTTTTTAAGAAGAAAGAGAAAAAAATTTGAAAACTTTTTTAATAAGAGATTTTTTTTGAATTTTTTTTTGAAAAGTTTTTCTTTTAAATTTTTTGTTATACCTCTTATTTACAACAATTTACCCGTAACCCCTTATTTTAATTACAAACAAGTCAAAGTACGAGCTATAGGTAAAGTATATATGCAATATATACAAACCCCCTATACTTAGCATGGGTTATGTCCTCATGGCACTTGGTGACAAAAATCTATAGCTCTACTAAGTATAAGTGGGTGAAAAGAATAGAAGTGAAAAAGAATATAAGAGTGTGGAGAATACACAATGGGCATCACCACCCTATACTTAGGCTCTAGTCAGCCTAAGTATTGGAAAAAACACAAGAATGTGAGACCGATGAGGATGTGAAAGAATGTACAAAAAGAAAATAAAAAGAAGAGATGGAGCAACTCGGGTCACTCACCACCCTATACTTAGGATCTAGTCATCCTAAGTATAGCCATAAAATGAAAACAATACAAAACTAGGGTGAGTGATGCGGATCATCAGGGAAGGAGGGAAATAAAAGAAAGAAAAAATATACGAGGAATGAGAATATACAAGGATCAAGAAGGTTTGTAACGAACCTTCTTGCGGGAGTGAAGGGGTGGATAGTATACACATGTGTTGCTATCAGAATCGTCCTCAGAAGAATAATAGTGAGGTGTGGGGAACATCCAACAAGGGTCGACACGGCTGCTTGCTCAAATATGGCTTCAGAACAACCGAACTGAGCTCACTCAAATATAACACCTCATCCGGATCGGATGATGACTCCTCAGAAAGTTCCTTCTCTGGTATGTCGAAGGTAACTTTCATAGCTGGTTTTCTAGACCCTGAAGCATTAAGAGGAAGAGGAGAGTGATACGTCTAGAGGTGTTCGTGGGAACACCTCGAGGAATCAAATACTCTTCTTCTTCTTACAAGATGACCGACTAAAGGTTTGAACAAACGATTTATCAAGATTGGTCAATTTGGTCTCAGTTGTCTCTTTTGGTCTAGGTCTTGGATGCAGTGAGGTGCTAACCAGAGGTTCATCATCAGATGAGTCACCATATGCATTCTAATACTCCTACAAGGCAGCACACATCTCTAGTATGGCATAGTGTTCTCAGATGGCTTGGCAGTGATCGGCTCATGCGTCGGATCATATAAAAACTTAAGGAAATCATAAATGATCGTGTCCGACTCAAGGACAGCTTCTGGTTATGAGTCCTCTCTAGAAGTTATCATAGTGGTGGTGATGCAAGAAGTGGGTGATGTGGATGTGTAGGGAGTCTCTGAACCAATGGTCATCTGGACAATCGGTATCTCAGGTATAGTAGAGAGACATGACTTAACTATCTCTCGAAGGTCACGATTGCCTGCGACTTTACGGGTTACCTTGGAATATTGTGTGTCCTCAAAGATCAGGATAAGTCGAAGTGCTCCCAATGCTGTGAAATCGATCTCCCGTGTCTTGCAATCTATAGCTGCCTCAGCCAAGGCTAAGAACAGCTTCCCGAGAATGATCAGAGACTGGGTGAACTCTCCTCGATGCTAAATGTCGATGATCGTGAAGTATACCTATAGTAGAGCACCTTGGAAAGTAATGACGACTTAAATTGTTCCTCTCGATCGTTTAATGGACCGATCAGCTAACTGAACAAACTCTCGCGACTTCTTAGCAGATCCGAATATGAGCTTGGCAAACAGGGAGGTCGGGAGGATATTAATCAGTGAGTCATCATCGATTCTTGCATGGGTGAAAGTGGTGTCTTTGATTTCAGAATCTAATCTAGGCAACCGCTTCACTCTACAGCTCTTGGTTTTTCTCCCTATCACTAAATAGGTGGACATAGACACTACATGTCTCTCAGTCCTTGTCCTCTTATTGCCCAAACTATTAGGCATCAATTTACTTCTCACAAATCTTTTGAGGTCGAGAAAGTGTTCAATAGCCATTATTAAGGGAAGCTCAAAAATCAACTTTCTATCAAGTGCTTCCCTAGGTGTAGTATCCATTTTTTTGTAATTCTTTTCAATTTTCAATTTTTATGGTATTTTCTAGTTTTTCCATTTTTTGGTCTTTTTGATAGGTGAAGGAGGAATAGGATAATGTATAGACTCAAGTTTGGAGGGAAAGTGGTTAGTAAAAGAGGGAGGTAGAAGGGACTCCAGCTGTACATGATGTGTGGTCAATCCGGTGTCTGCCAGGTTTTCAAAATTCAATCCTCAAAATTCATGATCCGCATTCCTACCTGGACTCTTGATCATTATATAAATGTCATCCTCTAATAAATTCTCATGACACATCAGGAGAGAAGTCTGCTCAGTTGGAGGATACTGTTGAGAACTCAAGCTCTTGTATTCAATACACCTTGACGTGGGCGTGTAATGTGAAGGATATGGTATAATCCTCAAGCACATCATGGAAGCGTGAGCGTTGTATCGAATACAACGTAGAACGACTAGTTAGACTAGTTGTTCTATGTAGTGGAATTTAAAATTTTTTCATGCGATGAAACCACATGATCCAAGAATGATTCTCGGATCGTTTCATCTAGAACCGCATCAAGTATAAAGGAATACCTCTTGAAGCGTGGTTTATCGAGTCTCTATGAAAAGAGACCTCCTGTCTAAAGTCTGATCGTTGGAGAAGACACTTGCATGCACGGGAATGAGTCGTGTGATCCTCGCAATTCAACAATTTGATCCAAGCACGGTGAACTCCTAATCTCATCGTATGAGATCGAACACCTTCTTCACGAGCGTAGCATTCCAAAGAAGATGGAGAACCGAAGAACGTCGAAGCGGTGGTGCAGTAGCGAAGTGACGATGGCTTCTCTCCTCTAGGGTTTGGTGGACGGCCACCAGGAAGGAGAGAAGAGAGTTGACGTGTAGAATGAGAGAGAGAGAAGAGAGAGTTGTATCTCAATTGCATAACCTTAGAGAGCATGGTATGCCTGTCTATTTATAGGATTTTGTGATCCATGTATCACAATCCATGGGACACATATAATCAATGGATGAGATTGATTTATGTTCAATCCAATAGTCAAGATTGTTGTTGGTAAAAACCAACAACTAATAATCTAATTTAGATCAAATGTATTTGATAAATCAAATACAATTCAATCCTAAATTAAATCAAGCAATTAAGGAGATAATCATCATTGAGATAATATCTCTCCATGAAACATGGTGGACGGCCACCAATTCCATATAGGACTTGGTCGCCGTCCACATGTTTCCATGTGGACGCAATCTCATGAAATCTCAAGAGATTGCATATCTCCATGAAAATCTCTATTAATTTTCCAACAACTTTTGTTCTGATTTATTCTTCAAAAATAATTCATAATTAATTTTTAGAATATTGCAATCTTACCATTGGAATTTTGTGACTAACATTCACAACCCAAAACAAAAATATAATTTACATTTTCAATTAATTACACAATGTGTATACAATACACATCAATAATTAATTAACAAATATAAATTATAATTAGCTCTCTCTAATACCTTATAAATCACATTTATAATATTTTATGAATAATTAGATATTGCTATCCACATTATTCTTATCCACAATAATTAAATCACATTTAATTATATTGGATAATTTCCACATACATCAAGGTAATTAAATCACATTTAATTATCATTCTCTTAATGCTCAGATATAATTCAACTATGGAATTATTCTTGAACCCCTTCAAGAATAATGCGATTTCTCCGCCGATACTTGGAGATAAGGACAGGATGATTGTATTGTTCCACGTATAATGACATGGATATTGAGATCACATCTCAAATCCAGATCTCATGGACCTCCCACAGATACTTGATTAAATCAAGACCGTAGACCTAATCTTCTCATTGCATCTGAATCTCATTCAGACCAATGTCCAATACATGGATAAAGATCAGGTCACTTCTTTACTGAGATGAGTCACTAAAATCCAAACATGTTTCATCACTCCCTCGGAATGGAAGCATGATGGTTATACAATCCTTTATGATCAAATCACCCTCATGTATTCCTAACACCTGTACATCCTGCATACTAGAAGATCTCCGATCAACCTGAAGATATAGATCACTTTTACACTGTCATCTTCAGGGTTTGATCACTAAGTTTCTCAATCTTGGTCATTGAGAATTGGTATAGATCATATGCTTTCCCAAAGCATATATCTTACCTTCAAATTCATGTCATGCTTCCAAAGCATGACGACCATGCATGGAATTTGATCAGTCCCAATACCTCATGAGTGAGCTCTTGTCTCCCGATTCACAAGTGAACCTGTATGATCCCTTTGAGAGATCGTATTACTCATATGTTCTTATATGCACACCAGCTCGCCGGTGTATAGACCTTGGTTAGGTCATCAACTTATTGGTCTGCCAAATGTACATACTTAGACATATAGTAACACATATGTCTCTGGTCAGAGGATGCTTGCCCATGCTGTGATAGTATTCAACATAGGTCTTTGGTTATCTTGATCTCGTTAAGTCAACCCATTGACTCATCTAATCTGACACCTCCGAATCACTATTCCCATGCAGAGGACCTGCATCAAGAGGTCGGTCAGATATCAGCCTAAATGAGAAAGGATTGCCATCTCCTACTCAGGCTGGAGATCATTTCTCAGCAATCATTTGACGGTGCTTGATGAGTCCTCAATCTAACTCTTTAGATATTCATCCAAGCACCGACCTCTATTATTCAATAAATGAATCAACAACTATATGATCATCAATATGGCCATGGTACATAACCCTAATTATCTTAAGAGACCTATTATGCAAATTGGTTATTCTTCATTTCAGATCAGGGAATGATATTCGCAATAACATTTATTTCATAATGGCTCGTCGTGGGCTCGCATGTCTAACAATCTTCCACTACCCCAAAGAGCCATTAATGGGCTAATCATTTAAACCCGCACTCATGTGATAATCATAGGCTATTTAGAAAATATCTAGGTAAGCTGATCAGTCACTCTGTTCCCAAGAGACTACGCCAAGTCCTTTTATGGAACTTGCATATCCCAAGGTAACAGTGCCCACATCCAATGCGAAGGTTGCATATATGCAGCCAATACTCAATTTTGTCAGTTATAGTGTCCTTGACACTACAACTTAATAATTATCATAACCAGTTTTTCCATTATCCTTATTAAACATACCCTTACTCCTGGACATCTCTATCTCCTAAGGTATTCGTAGTTAAGAACTTTTAAATCTCCATCTATAAAGTCTTAATTTCTTGAAGATAAGACTTTGAGAACACTATATCAAAAATCTTTTCATCTTTGAAGATATTGTCATTACCGCAATCAAGTATTTTATCACCATACTAGGATTAGTAACAATTTACTACTCCCACTGCATGGTAGACATTTGGCTTTTGTACACATCTAGCATACACCCGGCTTCTCAGAACTGATGCACAAGGGCTAGCAGTTTTAGCATTCACATCCTCAACTTTTTCAGGTCCTATCCCTTTAGATAGGTCAGTACCATATCTTAAGGGAAAGAAGCATTTCTTGGAATTTTCTAGAAAATGGAATATGTCCAAGGTGTACCACTAATGCGACGGTCCCAATACCCTCTTTCTTTGCTTCTGAACAACTTCAGAACTAAGATCTAAGAGGTATCATTTAGATCATATCTCAAGATAGGGAACAACCAGTTATAAAACACTTATTATTATCCATATATCATTTAAATGATTAGGATATTCTCTACATTTAGCACGATGAACACAATGGCACTCCCACTAAGCTTCACATGGTTCATCTAGATTCTATCTGAAATCATAACATTTATAATTTCAATAAATCTTATGTTCCAACTATAAGAATATTATATGAGTCCATTGATGGAATTCCTCAGCTTGCACACCTTGCTTTCCCCATCCATAAAGCCATGAGGCTACTTCATGTGAATATCCTCAACGTGCTATTAATAGAGGAATACAATCTTGAGTCACATCTTGAAAATGCTATAGTCAAGTTGTGTAGCTAGGGTTAGTTATATTCTGATGGATTTTAAGCATGGTCATTGAAGAGCAAGTCTCATCGCAAGCGATGTCTTCTCTTCGGTGTGTAGGTCATGGCTACGAACCGTGATTTGACGGTCTATACCTTCTCATCATGTTCCCTCTTTCTCGTGAAGATCCATTTATACCTTAATGGGCCATACCCATATAGGTGGATCCTCGAGGGTCCATATACAACACTTGTATATGAAGTCTACATTAGACTTTTACTACTAACATACATCTTTCCATGCCATGATCCTTAGGAGCTTCATCACATGAAGTCTGATCATTTTCAGACTTAACTGACACATAGAATACATACTCAAACTTATTTGAAGAAGTATTAGTGTTTCATCTTCACCTATTCTTTCAGTTTCTGATTTCAGGAGCCTCATTATCTTTTCAAGATTAAATGAGTTCCTTTATTTCATCTTCATCATGATTCTCAAGAGAGTCGTCATCTAAGAATCACATTCTTAGAAATGAAATCTTTTAAGAATCTCAAGGTCATAAAGTAGGTATCCAATACCATCCTTTATTTTCCTAATGAAGTAGCACTCTCCAGTGCCATATTATAGATTACATGCATGGAACCTTATTAAGGATAGATATTGTAGTCTCCACTATATATATACCTTGGAAACCAATAGATAATTATGCTAGTATTCATCATTGATCATATCATGTCACACATGATCCAATTGTATCTCCCTACAACTCTTATTGAGTTTAGGTTTATTAGGAGGAGTGAGATAGAAATGATATTCATATCTCTATAAGGTACTCTATGAATTCATCTAATAGGTACTGACTACCTAGATTAGATCAAATTTTTAATCTTCCTTCAAACTTTGGTTCTAAACAAAAATTGTGAAATTATGAACATTTCAAAGGTTTCTAAGTGAAGAGAAGAAATCTCATATCACAAATAATCATCAATAGATATCACATATCCACAATGTTTATTCTGATATAGATGATTCACATACATCAATATGTATGAGATCTTGACTACCTTGACATCTTACGCCATTCAAAGAAACGGTGTATTGATGAGTCGAAAAATAATCACCAAGATCCAGGTAAAGGTATGAAAACAAGGGTCGTTGCGACCCGAATCTCGCAATCGATCAATCAAGAAAAATAAGACCATCAAAATCAAATAATCAATCAAAAGCCGAATAGCGGTCTCGCTATTAATTTACCTGTATAGCGACCAGGGTCGAACATAAGGAGCACGGGTTGGCCAAATAGGCAATGCAAAAGGAGCTCAATCAACAATTTATTAAACACAATAAAACAACTCCGAAATTGCAATAAAAAATATTTTTGAGTTTTATGAATTTTAAGTGTTTTTGGTAATTTTCTCATAATTTTGTGATTTTTAGTTGATTTTCTAAAAATAAAAGAAAGCAAAAAACTGAAATCAATGTGCAGCCAGATTTGAAAGGTTTTTTAAAAATATATAAACAACTCTAAAAATCTGGAGACAATTTATATAAAACTAAAAATGAAAATTAAGCTACAGGATCAAAAATTGCATTTTTCTGATTTTTTTTAATTTTTAATAATTTTTATAATGTGTTTAGGGTTTTATAATTTTTAGGGGTTTTATAAATCCAAATCAAGTAAAAATTGGACTAAAATAAGTAAACAAACAAACAAACAGCAGGTAATTTTTTTAGAATTTTTAGATGATTTTGTATATTTTTAGTTGATTTTTAAATTCAAACAATAGCAAAAACAAAGGTTTTTGAATTTTTAAAAATAAAAAACAACTCAAAAATTTCCCAAAAAATTAGTAAAAGTTTTACACAGTGGCAAGGGCCACATATCCAATTTCACCAAATTTGGATTTAATTTGATATTTTATCCAACCAATAAACAAGCACACACACTAGGACGGAAAGTGAAAATAAAACTAATTCCATGGCCAAATGATAACACTTGTAAAACCAAAGGTTCCAAATCTACAAAAAGCCCAAAAGGTCACGAGGCATGCACGTGATTCACACTCAGAGGGAGAAAAAAGGCTAAAGTGCAATTACTATTTATAAAGATGCATTCAATAACAGCTGAGAAGTTCAAGGAAAAATATGAAAATAACCCTCAAATCGTGTGTCGATGCACGTGTTCCATATACACAGGGACTAAATCGTAATATCTCAAAACGCTAGTGTCCAAAGTGCAATTATTCTAAAATAAAAACAAGTAGGACACGTATTTACAGGACTAAACTATAAAAACAAAGAAAAAGGGGCCTAAGTGATATTTACCCCTTTATTTAAGATCCAACGGCTGCAAGGGGTCCTCTTCAGATCTGACGGTTGAGACGCGTGGTACCCATTCGGCGATGAACGTCCTAGATTAGTTCCTTGGACGATCGGATGGTTGAGAACTCTCCCAAAGGTGAACGACTGTGATAGACCTGGAGCGAGGGAGCTCAATAGACGGCTCTGGAAGACCCTCGAAGAACAAGTCACCGGTGACTTTCGTCGGGCCAATGTGCATGCTAGGGTCCTCCTCCGGAGCTGCTCAAGGGGGTAAATCGAAGCTGGTGGTCATCCGCAGCTACTGGGGGTCTCCGATGAGGTCGAGAGCCACGGGGTGCTCCGGCGATGTCGGGGACCTAGGAGTCCTGTGCTTCTGAGTTGGACCTCCAGATGAGGTCGCTTGATGCTTTGGCCTACATAGGTAAACCATTGGGTCGAGGGCAAATGCCTCAACCCGTCAGCGTACGAGAGGGAAGAAGGATGAGGCGGTGCGTGACTCTTTGGTGAGCGGCGGCAGAGGAGAATCGATGGCCCTGTTCTGGGGCGAAGCAGGGGGAGAGAATGGCCGGAGAAGATGGAGAGGGGTCTTGTGAATGTGAAAGTATGGTCGGGAGGCAAAATGTGTGATCGGAGTGCACTGGGTGATCGGGTGAACGGCGGAGCTCAGAAACCTAAAAATCGAAAATCAGAAGAACCTAGAGGAAATCTAACCTAACGGGTGGTTGTAGTCGTCCTTGCTAGAGGTCAGAGACCTCCAGGGGTCATTAGCTAGATGTTCGACGGGTCCAAAGGCTCGGGCTCACCAACGACGGAGCACGGCGACAAGTCATCGGATCTGAGGTTCCCGGCTGCTCGTCCCTCACTGCAACTCTCTCTCACGTCAACTGTCACTCAGGCGAAGAGGAAGAGCTCATCGGAGGTGAGGGGGAAGGCCAAAGATGAGGGAGAAGGCGGCTGTGGCTTCAGTTATATACATGTGCAGGTCCGATAAGATGGGAGTGTAGCTCGTGGATCGAGGTGCGGAGCCCTAGCGAGAAGTTTGGGCGAGGATCAAGGATCATGCGTCAACAATCGGAGCCCAGAGTTTGAGGGAATTGGTGACGGACCGATTCGGGAAAAATCAGAGAAATCGGGTCAAAGACCAGGTCCGCGAGAAGTGTGTAGTTGACCGGGGGTCAACATCCCCTGTGGACCAATCAGGAGGCGCCAATCTGAAATTATTTGAAAAAACGCTTTATTTCAAAATATTTTCAAAATAAAAAATGTTTATTTATTTTCAAAGTATTTTTTAGTGATTTTTATTTATTTTTTGAAAAATAAATTATGTATATACATTATATATTATTATATACACGTATAAATACCTATGTATTTTTTATTTTTATTTTTATTATTTTATTTATGTAAAATTATCCCAATTTTATATTTTATTTATTTACACCATAAAATTTGGGATATAAAATAATTTTAATTTGATTTTTATTAATTATTTACAAGGGTAAAATAAATATGTCTTTTATTCTTATATACATGGTATATATACACGAAAGAGAGAGAAATTATTTTCTTTTTATTTTTATTTAATTTTTCTGATTTTTATTTTATTTTTATAAATATATACAAATTATTAAGAACCCATTTTATTTTTGTTTTATTGTTAATAAAATAAAATATATGTGAAGGAGTATGTACATGGTGAATTGCCCTATCTCTCTCTACTTGGTTTCTTTTGCGGTCAGGCCAATGCTTGGCCTCCCTTGGGTTCGGGTCACTCGATATTTATTCTAAATATCTCCTTCTTTTTCTTTATTTCTTTATTCTTTTATTTTTGCACAAAAACATGCTAATTATTGATATTTACACAATGCATGCATTATGGTAATTTATTCTATTTACAAGTTTCTACATGGTGTTTTGCATAGTTTTGTAGCTAAAATAAAAGAATAAAGAGTGATGAATGAGGATTCATCACCCCCTATACTTTACTTTGCTAGTCCCTTAGCAAACACTTATTTGAAAAAGAAGTGAAAAAGAAAAGAAAAAGAAGGGAAAATAATGAATCAATGCTGATTATTAAAACTTGCCTTCATTAAATTGAAGTATAGAGCTCAGTCAGATCTTTGGATTATTAATGTGTCCGAACCTTTTTTGGACTTAGGGTAAAAACTTAACATTCGCTGAGTTCCACTAATCTATAGTCAAGACTCCTCAACAATCAGATCAGAACAAGTCTACATACACAAACCCTAAAGACCATGAATCTTTTCTTGTACTGTGTAAGTGAGGTATAGCTCTCCACCTCAGAAGTAGCAAAGTGACAACCCTCCCCAACAAGGTAACTCTAATGCTCTAGTCTGGAAACTCTTTCCTCGAGGAGCGGGGTATTCCGTTCTATGTTCAAGTACAACCGGCTCAAGAGAGGGGGAAGAAGAGAATGGACCATGGCTAGTGTAGCCATGTATCCTTGGGAGCTCAACCAGTGTAGCTAAGTCTCCCTGCTGCAAGCTTCATAAGATGGAACATGGGATACCATAAGCTTTGCTTTATTGCACTATATTACACTCCGGTGGGATTATCATTTTCTCCTAGACCCACCATTTTTTTGGAGTTCTTTTCTTTTGCATTTTTTTTGATGTGCATATATACAACATATCTATAAAGTGCATCATATATACATAAGGAGTTTTTCCTCTTGAGCCAGCAGACTATCCCTCTTTTGAAGCATTATTGCAACCCACAACTCCTGTCGTTATACCTCACGGCTACCAGACCAAGTTGAGACGCACTTCCATCACTATAAGAAGAAGAGAGGTTCTTCCTAGAAGTACTACCCTCATATGCTACCCCAAGTCAAAAAAGACGACCTCCTCACCACATAATCCGTAGAGAGCACAATGTAAAGTGCTGGTCCAAGTAAATCCATTGTCTGTAAGAGTCATGTGTGTGTTGTTAAGTGCTCTAGTTAGGCTCATAGAGATGGCATATGATCACAGCCTAGTGGACTCAAAGAATTAAGTCACCATGGACCTAAAAAGTCTCAACCTAAGCCCTATAAGATTCCTCTTAAAATTAGGTGGATTATGATCTTAACCAAGCTCCATTTTTCAATTTAATTCCAGGCTAGTTTAAATGTCAACTATGATTCAGGAAAAACTATACAGTATTTACAAAGATGCAATTTACAACATTTTGACAAATGTGCAAAATTTTTGAAAAATGTTTTGAAAACATGAATGTATGCATGAATGCAAGTTTAGCAAAATATTTACACAAATTTACACAAGGTTTTTTGCAAACTTTTTTTCTTTTCAAAACATTTTATAAAAATGTTGTACTATATACATAATTTTGATATGAAAATATTTACAAGCTATTTACACAAAAGATTTTTACAAACATTTTTACAAAAATAATTTGTACAAATAGCTATATATGTGCAATAAAAGAATTTTATTTACAAGGAAAAATTTTTAATTTTTATGGATTTTTGGGTTTTAGCCATTTTTATTTATTAACACACTCACACAAAGTACGAGTTATGGCTAAAGTATATATGGAATATATACGACACCCCCTATACATAGCTCGAACGATTGTCCTCAGAGTGAATCAAGAGTGATGAAGATGACATAACTCATGCTTAGTATAGGGCAGTGAAAAGGAAGGCTATGTACAAAGACGAATGAGAGGATAGAAATGCAAGAAGAAACTCGGGGTTTCCCCCTATACTTAGGATCAAGTAATCCTACGTATAGCAGGCTGTACACAAAGGGAAATCCGAGTGGAGAATGTACAGGGTCTACCTCCCCTATACTTAGGGTAAAATATCCCTAAGTATAGGTAGCAAAACAGAGGTAGAAAATGATGAAGAAGACAACTATATACAAGATGGAAGGGCATTACTCCCCCTATACTTAAGTTGAAGAATTCTTAAGTATAAGCAACGACAGGAGTAGTGAAACAAGACGAAAAGAACAACTCGGTGTTTCCACCCCCTATATTTAGGATGAAGTATATCCTATGTATAGCAAAGATAATCATATACAAGACCTGGGATGAAAACAACATGGAAGAAAGAACGATCAAATCAAGAAGAAACACATACATACAAAAGGGTACAATGTTGAGGTGCCTCTCAACAAGCGCTAGATTTTACGCCCCTAGCTGTGTGCAAAGGCTAGGACAATGCTGTGTCAAGGTTTGGGACGACATCTGTAAGGCGAATGTCGTACTGTCGTCGCATTATAGGTATGAGAACAACGACGAAATCAACAGTGTAATTAATGACACCCAGGGTTATGCAATCAGGAGGGTGTCTTCTACCGGCCAAGGATATGGGAAGATGTGATTGGGATCCGATAGCACAAAGAAATCATCGGCTCAAGATCAGACTAGAGTGGAAGTATAGAGCCGAAGAAATCAAACATAGAGAAGGATGGAAAAATCATGGGATCTGCCACGTCAATCAGCGTTCTCAAAAAGGTGTGGAAAATCAGGATCAGGAGGACTCCCTACGAAAACTGATATATGATGCATATAATGGAGAAAAATCATATATATCATCGAATATCTCAAGGATCGGCTCATCCTCACGAGGGTCGTCGAGGTGAGATGACTCAGAATCAGAAAGATCAGAAGACTCGATTTCGTGATCTGCCAGATCGGATACACTCTCAGAAGGTGAAATCTAGTACACATCGTATGGGGCATCCTCCCGTAGATAACTCTCGGGGAGGAATGCAAGATCATCAGTGAGAAATAGAGGATCATGATCTATAAGGGCATCTGCGCTGCTGTCAAGCACCCACTCTGTGCACCATGATGCATCATCATCTGAAGTCTGGCTCTGATCAATCTGGAAGCAGGAGAAGGTACTAGTCAACACCGCAGAGGCTGGCAATGTTGCTGAAACTGATCCTCGCTCTGCGGCAATGCTGGCTATCATCCGGTCCTCAGAAAATGTATATGTCTCATCAACATGGAGGTCACCAGGCTCAAATACGGGACTATCAATGTCTGGCATCTCAAAGTGGTATCCCATATCGAGCTGTGGCGGCTGGGCTGAGTCATGAGGTCTGTTTGAATCCGAGAAGTATCTCTGCAGAATAGAAGTTGAGTCATCTGGGGCTGGACTCTGAAATGGCTGGATCAATAGCTGTAGTAGAGGGGGCTCCTCCATCTCCTAGAATATCAAAAGATCTGATATCCAAGACTCGTCAACTGAAAACTCCGGGGCTGACTCGAACTCTAGCTGGAAGACCAACGGGAACTAGAGTAGGACTCTAGGTCAGAACCTCTAATGTAGCAGTCATCTCCTCAGTACTCTGAGGTGCTGCAGAATCCAAGTCCTCGATCGGGTGTGTAGAAGCTGTATCCTCATGTAGTACGACAAATCCCATCGGTACTGCAACAACCTCATGTGATGTCCCGACTACGGCATATCGTGAAGATGGTCTCTGTAAAAGTAATCTCGAGATGGCATCCAATAACTTAATGTCGGAATTGCGGTGTGAATCGCCACAGAGGTAATCACTAGTGCTATCTGATACGCAATCAACCCCCGCATGGGATCTCAATAAGGTCTGTCAGTGAAAGTCCGTGCTCAGGAAATCTCCACAAGAGGTCAAGAAACTCAGCCATGCCTCATGCACTGGCTCCTGGGGGTCTACTGAATAATCCATGACCAAAGACCGCATCATCTCTACTCTACGCTAGGGAAAGTATCTCTATAGAAAGTCGAAGTGTAAGTCTCCCCACGTAGCGAATCTCCTTCCCAAACATATGTGCCATCTCATGGCTTTGTCCTGAAGTGTAAATGGGAAGGTCTTCAGCATTAGCTACTCTGCAGTGATGTCTGAATAGATCTGTGTCCTGCAAAACTCCTCGAACTTGGACAGGTGAATATAGGGCTCCTCGTGCACCCTCTCCTGAGAATGTCGGCAGTCTCTGAATAAACTCCAAATCCAGAATGAATGGATCAAGTGTAGAAGCTGACTGAGCTCCCTGTCCTATATGCTCGTCCATCATACTGGCTTAGGAGGCATCTGATACTCTCATCTGCTCTCTATGATCACGTACTACGTGCACTCTCAACTCAGCAATGGCATCGTACGGGCCTCGCATATGCTCAATCTGATCTCCGCGGACGTCTAGCGCAGCATGCCCAGAAGAATGAAAGGGATGGGAAGGAGGAATGGGAGGTTGGTCAGAGATCCGACCTCCCTCGAGGGTGGACTGGACAGATGGGAGGAAGATGGAGAAGGCGCAAGAGTCGGCAAGAAGTGAGGGGGGTCCATCATCCAGAGTTATAGAAGAGAAAACTGAATGGAGGGTGGGAGGGAAAAAAAGATTGGAGGATAGGCAGAGGAGAAGATAGATGAGAAGGAGGAAGGAATTTGGAAACACACAAGATGAGAAAACAAACCCCCGATTCACCTACTCAACACTGAGCTGAAGACCGTAAAGGTTCGGTCAATTATCTTTTCGTTTTTATTAGGTGATAAAGCAGTCTTTCAGAACGATTACATGAGCTGATAGTAATCCAATACTCTTAACAGACTGTCCCGAATAAAAGGTCGGTAGTGTCAAGAAATTGGATATGGCTCTAGCCTAGGGTGCGGGTCACTCTCTCGCTCATCCAAACCAAACAAGGAGGGAGTTACTCTCCCCCAAGATAGATTTTTAAGTGAGGTGTCTTTTAGGGTCAAGTGTGATTAACAATCCCGATTTTATTGTTTTTCTTTTAGGTATTTTCCAAGCAAAACAACGTCTAACGAATTTTTCGATTTCCTTTTTATTCCTAAATCCAGAAAACGGGGGGAGGAAGACTGAAAAGCCAATGCACGAGGAAATCAATGATGCATGCACGAGATAGAAGGCATACCTTGCTCCAGCAGTCTACATGCAATTATGGTCCGTGCATAAATTAAAACTAATCTATATGGATGCAAAGGCGAGAACCGTCCTAAAACAGAAATTTTTATTATCGTGAAGCACTAGTTTATTTGTCTAGATCCAAGCACGTTCTATGGGAACATATATTCTATCAGGGCTTTTGGACGTAATGCTACCTGGCTCAATGAAAAATCAAAACCTAAGTCTAGGGGCTCAAGCACAGAAATCCACGTGAAATCAAAGAGAAAGAAAGCGATAAAAACCAAAATAGCGATGGGGTCCCCTCAGCACACCGGTGCTCGACGAAACAGACCTCGAGAAGTCACAAGTCTGAAAAGTCATGTCCTTGTATTATTATAATAATAATGTGATTGAAAATAAAACTAAGCTAATCTACATCTACGCTCCCGAACACTTCATCCTACTCCTCTCGCACTCTCCTATGGCTCCGAGTAGAAGGAAGATGCCTCTGATCTCTGTGGTTGTGTCAGCTTTCCAAAGAAAGCTGCCTCGATCATCTGGCCCTCACAAGAAAATTAGACAAAAAATGCATCAGACCACAGTTATTATAATAAAAAGAAAATAAAAGAAAATGCAAAAATAAAAAAATAAAGATAAATAAAATAAAACAAAAATAAACAAAAAATAAAATAAAATGGAATAAAGGAATCAAAAATAAAAGAAAATAAAATAAAAAATAAAAAGCCGTGGAAAAGCCGCGAAAAGCCCGCGGAAAAGCAGCGAGGCTAAAAAACCGAACAAAAACAAAAAGAAAAAGACTACTAAGCCGTGCTCCCCAGCAATAGCGCCATTCTGATGAGCTGAAAAATAATCACCAAGATCCGGGTAAAGGTATGAACAAGGGTCGTTGCGACCTGAATCTCAGAAGTCGATCAATCAAGAAAAATAAGACCACCAAAATCAAATAATCAATCAAAAGCTGAATAGCGGTCTCGCTAATAATTTTACTTGGTATAGCGACCAAGGTCGAACACAAGGAGCACAGGTTGACCAAATAGACCTATGAAGTAGTCAAAAAATAAAATAAAGAAAAATAATATTTTTGGTGGATTTTATGGATTTTTAAAAATTTTTTTGTATTTTTAATTATTAAGAAAATAAGGAAAACTGCAAAAGGAGCTCAATCAACAATTTATTAAACACAACAAAACAAATCCAAAAATTGCAATAAAAATATTTTTCAGTTTTATGAATTTTTAAGTGTTTTTGGTAATTTTCTCAGAATTTTGCAATTTTTAGTTGATTTTTTGAAAATAGAAGAAAAAAAACTGAAATCAATGTGCAGCCAGATTTGAAAGGTTATTTAAAAATATCTAAATAACCTTTTAAAAATCTGAAAATAATTTTATATCAAACTAAAAATGAAAACTAATCTACATGAATAAAACTGCATTTTTCCATTTTTTTAGAATTTTTAATAATTTTTATAAGTTTTTTAGGGTTTTATAATTTTTAGAGGTTTTATAAATCCAAATCAAGTGAAATTTAAACTGAAGCAAGTAAACGCAAAACAAATAGCATGAAAATGTTTAGAATTTTTAGATGATTTTTTTATATTTTTAGTTGATTTTTAAATTCAAATAGAAGCAAAAATAAAGGTTTTGATTTTCTAAAAATATAAAAACAACTCAAAAATCTCCCAAAAAATTAGTGAAATTTTTACACATTGGCAGGGGCCATGTATCCAAATTTCACCACATTTGGATTTTATTTGATATTTTTTTCGACCAATAAACAAGCCACAACACATAGAGACCAAAGTGCAAATAAAACTAATTCCAGGGCCAAATGATAACACGTGTAAAAACCATAGGTCCAAATATGCAAAAAGCCCAGAAGGGCACGAGGCATGCACGTGATTCACACTCAGAGGACTAAAGTGTAATTCCTATTTATAAAGATGCATTCAATAACAGTTGAGAAGTTCAAGGAAAAGTATGTAAATAACCCTCAAATCACGTGTCAATGCACGTGTTCCACATACAAAGGGACTAAATCGCAATATCTCAAAATACTAGGGTCCATTGTCCAATTATTCTATAATAAAAACAACTACGTCACGTATTTACAAGACTAAACTATAAAAACTAAAGAAAGAGGGGCCTAAGTGATATTTACCCCTTTATTTAAGATCCAACGGCTGCAAGGGTCCTCTTCAGATCTGACGACTCAGACGCGGGGTACCCCTTCAGCGATGAACGTCCTAGATTAGCTCCTCGGATGATCGGACGGTTGAGAACTCTCCAAAGGTGAACGGTTGTGATAGACCTGGAGCGAGGGAGCTCGATCGACGGCTCTGGAGGAACCTCGAAGAACAAGTCGCCGACGACTCTCGTCGGGCCAATGTGCACGCTAGGGTCCTCCCGGGGAGCTGCTCAGGTGGGAAAATCAAAGCTGGTGGTCGTCCGCAGCTACTGGGGTCTCTGATGAGGCCGGGAGCCACCGGGGGTGCTCCGGCGACGACAGGGACCTGGGAGTCCTGTGCTTCTTAGTTGGAACTCCAGATGAGTTTGCTTTGACGCTTTGACCTGCATAGGTCAACCACTGGGTTGAGGGAAAAATGCCTCGACCCGTCAGCGCACGAGAGGGATGAAGGATGAGGCGGTGTGTGACTCTCCAGCGAGCGGCGGCGGAGGAGTGTCGATGGCCCTATTCCGGGGGTGAACCAGGGGGAGCGAATGGGAGAAGAAGATGGAGAGGGGTCTCGCGAATGTGAAAGGATGGACGGGAGGTGAAATGGGTGATCGGAGCACACTGGATGATCGGGTGAACGACGGAGCTCAGAAACCTAAAAATCGAAAATCAGAAGAACCTAGAGGAAATCCTAACCTAACGGGGTGGCTGTAGTCGTCTGTGATGGAGGTCGGAGCCCTCCGGGGTAGTCGCCTCGATGGTTCAACGGGTCCAGAGACTCGGCTCGCCAATGACGGAGCACAGCGACAAGTCACCGGATGTGAGGTTCCGGCTGCTCGTCCCTCACTGCAACTCTCTCTCTCTCTCTCACGTCAACTATCACTCAAGCGAAGAGGAGGAGCTCATCTGAGTGAGGGGGAAGGCCAGAGATGAGGGAGAAGGTGGCTAGGGCTTCGGTTATATACTGGTGCAGGTCCTATAAGATGGGAGTGTAGCTCGCGGATCGAGGTACGGAGCCCTAGCGAGAAGGTCGGCGAGGATCATGTATCATGTGTCAACAATTGGAGCCCGGGGTTTGAGGGAATGGGTGGCGGACCGATCCGGGAAAAATCAAAGAAATCGGGTCGAAGACTGGGTTCGCGAGAAGTGTGGTCCAAGGGGGAGTTGATGGGGGGTCAACGTCCCCCGTGGACCAATCAGGAGGCATCAATCTAAAATTATTTGAATATTCAAAATAAATTAGAAAAGGGCTTTATTTCAAAATATTTTCAAAATAAAAAATGTTTATTTATTTTCAAAGTATTTTTTTTAGTGATTTTTATTTATTTTTTTGAAAAACAAATTATGTATATACATTATATATTATTATATACATGTATAAATACCTATGTATTTTTTATTTTTATTTTTCCTAATTTATTTATGTACAATTATCCCAATTTTATATTTTATTTATTTACACCATACAAATTTGGA